>JAUDJH010000122.1:2500-21199 GCA_036320925.1 Automeris io | reverse complement strand
GGCGGGCGCTTCGGTCCCGCTCTGGCAGCCCCTTGTTCTCTGGGGGGGGCAACTCTGTGCTTCGCAGCGGTGGACTTTCCCCCATCGCTGCGCCGACGACCAACGCTAGCCCAATGGACCCAGCTTGCTTACGAGAGGTTTCCGTTCGTCTGGAACGGATGGAGGACTCCGACTCTGGTCGGAGCCTTGTGATGGTGGCTTCCGGCGTATCATCTGACCGGAAGCGCACCTATCTGAGTGCGCAGTCGAGCGATTGCGACTCCGAGGGGGAGGTGCCTAACAAGACCCTGGCACTCCCCCAAAGAGGACGAGGACGCCCCCCTACCCACGGCCGCCAAGTGGGTATGTGGGAGGCAAGGAAAAAGCTCCTCGCGGAGCAGAAGGAGGAAGAGGACCGCCTTGCGGCAAAGGAGCTCCTCGCAACGGCGCGGAGCGCACGTCCCCGCCTCACGTCGCGGCTTTCCGGCACGACCTCTGAGGAGGAGGACCCGTCCGCGTACGCCCTCCAAGAGAGGATCCGCCACAACCTGGACCAGTTGAACCAGTCGGTCCTGAAAAGTGGCAATTTAAAGGGGACGGTCATAAAAGACGCCAAAACTTTTATGGCCAACATCAAGGGCGACGTAGAGGAGCTCGTAGCGTCTCGTGTCTCGGACGAGGTTCGTAAGGTCCACACCCAGAACTCTCGCCTCCGAGCCGACCTACGAAGTCTCCAAGAGGAGATGGCTGCGATGCGCGCTAGAGAGCGCAAGCTATGCCAGAGACTAGGGATCAGCCCCTATGATCTCGACGACGAACCCCTGCCCACTCCTGCGGGCGAGTCTCACAACTCGCTGCTTCAGGAGCTGGGCAAGATGATGGACCAGCGGCTCGAGGCGTTTGAGCGAAAGCAGCTCCGCCCGCCGCTGGCACATGAGGAGAAGGCGTCCTACGCGGCAAAGTCGGCCGCGCGGAAGCCCCGGCCGAAGCCGGCCGGCGGCGCTGCGGAAGACGCCTCTAACCCGGACGTGACCGGGACAGGGCGGAGCTCTCACCCCGACCCCAAACCCTCCAAGGGCAAGGGCAAGGGGAAGAAGACCCGCCCTGCGCCCACCCTAGACTTGGACTCGGCGGCGGAATTCCCGCCCCTTGCAGATCCTCAAGCCGCCGGCACAAGCGCCGATGGCTGGCAACGAGTGGGCAAGGACGGGAAGGCCGTTCGCCCGAAGAAGAAGAGGGCCCCCCCAAAGGAGGCCCCGAAACCCAAGGAGAAGCCGCGTAAGCGGCGCCGCGCACGGCAGCCAAAGACCGCTGTGGTCTCCTTCAAGCTGCTGCCGGGTGCGAAGGAGCGGGGTACCTCTCTTGAGGGGGTCCTAAGAGCCGCTCGAGGCCAGATGGGACGGGCGATGTTCGACGTGGGTGCCAAGGATGCATATCTCCGCGGCACCCTGACAGACGCCCGGCAAATTCATATCCCGGGCCCCCGTGAGGAGGCTCAGAAGAAGGCAGATCGACTTTATGATTTGCTTAAGGGCGTCCTCCCAGCGACGGATGTCAAGGTGTCCCGGCCCGTGAAGTGCGTGAGCCTTCGCGTGTCGGGCCTGGACGACTCCGTCGTGAAAGAGGACGTACTTTTGGCCATAAAGTTGGTCTGCCAATTGACGGACGAGCGGGCCCATCTGGCCGACCATATCAAGGTCAGCGAGGTCCGTTTCGGAACCTTCGGGCTAGGCGTGTGCTGGGTGACTTGCCCAGCCGAAGTTGCCAACATGGCGATGGAACGTGGCGTAATGGTGAACGGCTGGGCACAAGCCCAGCTCCGCCTAATGGAGCCTCGCGTGCTCCGGTGTTTCCGCTGTCTGGAACCCGGGCACGTGAGCCAAAAGTGTAGGTCCAATATTGACCGAAGCGGACTTTGCCACCGCTGCTCGAAGCCGGGCCACAAGGCCCAGGAGTGCGACGGACGGGCCTATTGCCTGGTCTGCGCCGCTGCGGGCAAACCTGCCGGCCACCGCGTCGGCAACCCAGCGTGCGCGGCCGCCAAGAAACCCGTCCGCAAGAGACGAGGGGGCGTCTACCACAGCGACGCCCCAGATGCCGCCCCCGCGGCAATGGAGACACAGGAGCAGTCTCTGATTGCCCCTGTGCCGCGGGAGGAAGACCTCGCTTCGGCTCCGCCGAACTTCCTGCGAGGTGCTTCCTTAGGAGTGCCGGGCAGTCTGGCTGAGGGGCCAGCTGCTTAGGCTATACTCCGGTGGTGTTGTGTGTGGTCTCACACACCACAAGGCGGTGGGGAGGCGACCATCTGCCTCCCCTACATTCACGGCGAGCCCGTAAAGGGGCGACGCGCAGGGCCGGGCTCTGGGAAGGCGAGTAGCCATGCCCCTCGGCCCTAGAGCGCTTGACGGACCACCCCGGGGGTTTTAGTCGGTAAAAGTCCGGCATACCGGGGGGTGGCCCTCACCACCCCCTGACGATCCATGAGGATTTCCCCCGGGTAACAAAAAAAAAAAAAATAACAAAAAAAAAAAAAAAAAAAAAAAAAAGGTTAGGTTAGGTTAGGTTAGGTTAGGTTAGGTTAGGTTAGGTTAGGTTAGGTTAGGTTGGGGTGCGAAGTTGGTCTCACCTCCTCGTGGTGCACCCTGGGCAACAATAGGCAGTAATGTTTTAGGCATTGCTGGCTATTGGCTAAGAGGACCAACAATTCCTTCTCCCACATTCCCTTTACCTTGTATTCCCGTCTCGTCTCTCTCATCCCTTCTCAGTTATTACTCCCACTCCTACCCCATCCCCACTTACTCCCGTCTTCCCCAATTCCAGGCTACATGTGTTAGGTATTTTGTTAGGGACTTTATGTTAGGTTATGTTAGGATGATGAATGCTTTTCTCTATGTCTATTCCCCCCTTCTTCTTCTTTTATCTTTATTCTTCGCTTTTCCCCCGTTCTATCTCTTCTTCTTTCTTTATTTTTCGTTTTAAACCCCAGCGTGAAGTATGACAATTTGATGAACGGAAACGAAAAAGATGGAAGTGCAACCTAAAACGAAACTACCCCAGGAGGGTACCGGCCGCTCCGCGGCCGGAGAATCCCTCTCAGGGCGGGAGCTTCTCTCCCGCTCTGGCAGCCCCGCGTTCTCTGGGGGGGGCAAGGAAGCACTTGGCGGTAGGGCGGACCCCCCTACCGCACCGACGACCACGGCAACTCATAGGGATGTTGAATGCTTACGAGAGGTTTCGGTCCGCTTAGAGCGGATGGAGGACTCTGACTCCGGTCAGAGCCTCGTTACAGTGGGCTCCAGCTCAACTTTGGAGCGAAAGCGCTCTTATAAGAGCGCCCAGTCCATGTCGGACTGTGACTCGGACGGGGATGCGCCTGCCAAGTTCTTGGCGCTCCCCCGACGGTCCAGAGGCAGGCCCCCCACCCATGGGAAACATGTTGGGTTGTGGGAGGCGAAAAAGGCACTTACTGCCGAAAGGAAGGCCGAGGAAGAACGACTGGCTTGCCAGGAGCTCCTACTCACGGAGCGTAGCGTGCGTCCCCGCCTCACGTCGCGGCTCTCAGCGACCACTTCAGAGGACGAGGGTGACACATGCTACGCCCGCATGGAGAATATCGGCCGTAACCTTGACGTCATTGGCGACGGGCTCGTCAAGTCCAAGAACGTCAAGGGTACGGTCGTACATGACGTAAAGGCAGCCATGGCGGCCATCAAAGAAGACCTAGGAGTCATCGTCCGGAGCAAAGTCTCTGAGGAGGTGAAAAAGGTGCATAAGGAGAATTCCCGCCTCAGAGAAGAGCTCCGGGAACTTCGCGAGATTGTGGTCGCCATGCGCGCGCGTGAGCGCGAGCTAGCGCTGCGGGGGATAGAGGTGCCACCACTGTCGGCAGACCCTTCCCCTGCCCAACCAGATACGACACAGGCCCCCGGCTTTGCCGAGCTTCGTTCTATGCTCGGTGAGGTCGTGGGGTCCTTGAAGGTGATGCAGCAGCGGCAGGAGGCCATGGAAAACCAACTCCTGCGCCCACCGCTGCAGCATGAGAGAGTGTCCTACGCGGCGAAATCGGCCGCGCGGAGGCCCCGGCCGAAGCCGGCCGGTGGCGCCACGGAGGACGCCCCCCACACGGACGAGACAGAAGCAGGGCGGAGCTCTCACCCCGACCCCAAACCCTCCAAAGGTAAGGGCAAGGGGAAGAAGACCCGCCCTGCTGCTCCCAATGTTGACTCGGTGGCGGACTTCCCGCCCTTAGGAGAGCCCCAAGTCGCCGGCCACAGTGGCGACTGGGCGGAGGTCGGGAGGGATGGCAAACATAGGCCGAACCGCCCCGCCAAGCAGAAGAAAGCCCCTGCAAAGGAGGCCCCGAAGGCCAAAAAGCCGCGGAAGCGAGTCCGCACCCGGAAGCCGAAAGACGCAGTCGTCTCATTTAAGTTGCTTCCGGGCGCGAAGGAACGTGGTGTCTCCCTCCGGGATGTTCTCAAAACAGCCCGCAGGGAGATGCAAAGAGCGTTGGGGGAGGCAGGGGCGCAATCTGCGTTCTTGTCGGGCACTCTCTCCGATGCGAGGCTGGTCCACATTCCTGGGCCGCCCGAGGAGGCCGCGAAGAAGGCCGACCTCTTGTATGGCAAACTTAAGGCCATCCTTCCGGAGACGGAAGTCAAGGTGACCCGACCCGTGAAGTGCGTAAGCCTTCGCGTGTCGGGCCTGGACGACTCCGTCGAAAAGGAGGATGTCCTTTCGTCCATCAAGATGGTCGGCAACTGCATGGAGGCGCGGGCTCACCTGGCCGAGCACATTCGGGTGAGTGAGGTCCGCTTCGGCACGTTCGGCGTCGGCGTATGCTGGGCCACTTGTCCAGCCGATGTCGCCGAAATGGTGTTGAAATATGGGATAGAGATCGGCTTTACAAGGGCCCAGGTCAAGATGGTGGAGCCTCGCGTGCTCCGGTGTTTCCGTTGTTGGGAGCCGGGGCACGTGAGTGAAAAATGTAGAGCCGGCACGGACCGAAGCGGACTGTGCCTCCGATGTGCGCAGCCGGGTCACAAAGCCCAGGAATGTGACAGTCGTGCCTATTGCGTGCTGTGCGCCGCTGTGAGCAAACCCGCCGGCCACCGCGTCGGCAGCCCAGCGTGCGCCGCCGCAAAACGGCCGACAAGGAGGAGAGGGAGTGCCTACTTCAGAGGCGCCCGCCTTGCCGCCTCCGCGGCAATGGAGACAGAGCAGGAGAATACAATCTCCGCTGTGCCGCGGGAGGAGGACCCCATTTCACATAGGTCCTCCCACGGAGTGTCGGGCAGCTCGGCTGAGGGGCCAGCTGCTTAGACCATACTCCGGTGGTGTAGTGTGTGGTCCCACACACCACAAGGCGGTGGGGAGGCGAATCAACTGCCTCCCCTACATTCAAGGCTGCCCGTAATGGGGCAACGCGCAGGGCCGGGCTCTGGGAAGGCGTAAGTAGCCATGCCCCTCGGTCCTAGAGCGCTCGGTGGACCACCCCGGGGGTTTTAGTCGGTAAAAGTCCGGCATACCGGGGGAGTGGCCCTCACCACTCCCCTGACGATCCTATGAGGATTTCCCCCGGGTAACAAAAAAAAAAAAAAAAAAAAAAGGTTAGGTTAGGTTGGGGTGCGAAGTTGGTCTCACCTCCTCGTGGTGCACCCTGGGCAACAATAGGCAGTAATGTTTTTAGGCATTGCTGGCTATTGGCGAAGAGGACCAACAATTCCTTCTCCTACGTCCCCTTTACCTTGTATTCCCGTCTCGTCTCTCTCATCCCTTCTCAGTTATTACTCCCACTCCTACCCCATCCCCACTTGCTCCCGTCTTCCCCAATTCCAGGCCAGTTGTGTTAGGATCATTTTGTTAGGGATTTTATGTTAGGTTATGTTAGGTTCGTATGTTGTTTTCTTTTGTATTCCCCCTTCTTCTCTTTATGTCTTTATTCTTCGTTTTTCTCCCTTCTCTGTCTTCTTCTTCTATGTCTCTTCGTCTTTCTAACTCCAGCGTGATGTATATAAATTTGATGAACGTAAAAAAATAATGATGGCAGCACAAAAGAAAGAGATACTACCCCAGGAGGGTACCGGCCGCTCTGCGGTCGGAGAATCCCTCCCAGGGCGGGTGCTTCGGTCCCGCTCTGGCAGCCCCTTGTTCTCTGGGGGGGGCACTTCTGTGCTTGTCAGCGGATCTTCTTCCGCTGTCCCGACGACCCATGCTTCCCACACGGTACCCGATTTTGCCGGTGATAAGGAACTTATGATTGTGCTCGACCGTCTCGAGGACTCGGACTCTGCTACGAGCCTTATGACGGTCGATTCAGGAGGTTTGAAGCGCTCATACCTTAGTGCGCATTCAACAGACGGAGAATCTGACGGGGAGGTGCCTGCCAAGACCTTGGCCCTCCCCCAAAGATCCAGAGGACGCCCCCCAACCCACGGCCGCCACGTGGGTTTGTGGGAGGCGAAGAAAAAGCTCATCGCCGAGCAGAAGGAGGCAGAGGAGCTGCAGGCCCGGCGAGAGCTTCTGGAGACGGCGCGTAACGCGCGCCCAAGACAGACGTCGCGACTCTCCGCAACGTCCACCGACGAGGAAGACCAGTCGGCATATGCCAGGGCGGAGAGGGTTCGCAAGAACGTTGGCCTCGTGAAGGACCTCTTCACGAAGTCAAAGAATGTGAAGGGCACGGTCATTCACGAGGGGAAGGTCCTCCTGGATGAAATTTTGGCCGATATGGAGGTGATGAAGTCCTCCACTGTAAATGACGAGCTGAGGAAGCTGAACTCAGAAAACGCTCGTCTGAGGAGTGAGCTCCAGGAGTTGCGGGAGGACTACGCCGCACTCCGAGCCGAAATACGAGGCTATAACAGGCAGGGTCTTCTGCTACCTTCCGCCAGAGACCCTGCCCACCAGGACGAGACACAGCCCCACGACCTCGCCGAGATCCGCTCGGTACTAAGCGAGGTCGTGGGCACCATGAAGGACATGCAGCGGCGGTACGACGTGCTGGAGGGCAAGCTCCTGCGACCGCCGTTGCAGCATGAGAGGGCGCCTCCCGCGGCGAAGAAAGCCGCGCGAAAGGCAAAACCCAAGCCGGCGGACGACGCCGCAGAAGACGTCCTCACAACGGACGTGGACACACCGGGGCCCAGCTCCAACCCCAACCCCAAACCCTCCAAAGGCAAGGGGAAGGGGAAGAAGAGCCGCCCCGCTGCAGACCTAGGAGTGACGTCACTGGAGGCACCCCCACCACCTCCAACTTCGACCCAGCCCGCCGGTACCGAGGGCGACTGGTCCGAGGTGGTGAAGAGGGGCAAGCCCTCCAGACAGAAAAAAGTGGACAGGGGCCCTTCCAAAGCGGCTCCTCACAAGAAGAAAAGCGCAGCGCAGAAGATCAAGATCCGGCCACCTAAAACGGCCGGAGTGCTGCTGCAGCTGACGCCTCAGGCGACTGAACGAGGCGTATCGTTTAAAACGATCTTGGAGGAGTCGCGTGGGGAGGTACACGGTCACCTGATCGGCCTTGGCCTCCGCGACATTGCCTTTAGAGGCACGCTCACCGACGCACGCATCATTCGCGTGCCTGGCGAGCCCAAGGAGGCAGATAGGAAGGCGGACGCCCTCCTTGAAGTATTGAAGGAGATCCTCCCAGCGGAGGACGTGAAGGTCTCGCGACCTTATAAACGCGCAGACCTGAAAATCACGGGCCTCGACGACTCCGTCACCTGGGAGGATTTCAAAGGCGCAATCGCCATGGTGGGAGGCTGCCCGGAGGAGCAAGTCCGGGCCAGCCAAATAAGGATGACACGGTTTAGCCTCGGAACGGCCTGGGTAACCTGCCCAGCCACCGCGGCTCAAAACCTATTGGAGAGAGGGCTAAGGATTGGTTGGGGCAAGCCCCAGATCCGCCTGCTGGAGCCCCGCGTGCTCCGGTGTTACCGGTGCCTGGAACCCGGACACGTGGGACAAGCGTGTAAAGCGACCACGAACCGCAGTGGTCGCTGCTTCAGGTGTGGCCAGCCCGGGCACAAAGCCCAGGGCTGCGAGGCCCAGCCTCGATGTTGTGTGTGCGCTGACGCCGGCAAGCGGGCTGGCCACCGGCTCGGCAGCGCGGCCTGCGCAGCGGCCAAGAGGCCCATCAAGAGGCCTCCGGGCAAAATGAGAAAGCCTCCCGCCACCGCCGACGACATTCCACCGTCACAGGCGCGCGTGGAGCCCATGGAGAGGGAGGCCTCGCCAGCGGCGGCACCTAAATCGCTGCTTGGCAAATTTGCCTCGAGGGGAGCGTCGGGTAACGAGCCTGAGGGGGCCGTTGCCTGACTTTCAAGCTCCAGTGGTGTTGTGTGTGCTTCCGCGCACCACTAGGCGTTGGTTGAGGATTCTTCCTCCCGATTGTGGAGAAGCCCACAGGGCGGATCGCGCGTCAGCCCTTTTGGAGGTCCTCGGTGTGCCCGGGGGCTGGCGTAGACGCGAGTGGAGAAGCACCCCGGGGGTTTTAGTCGGTAAGAGTCCGGCATACCGGGGGAGTGGCCCTCACCACTCCCCTGACGATCCAATGCAGGATTTCCCCCGGGTTAACAAAAAAAAAAAAAAAAAAAAAAGGTTAGGTTAGGTTAGGTTAGGTTAGGTTGGGGTGCGAAGTTGGTCTCACCTCCTCGTGGTGCACCCTGGGCAACAATAGGCAGCAATGCTTTTTCTTTTTTAGGCATTGCTAGCTATTGGCGAAGAGGACCAACAATTCCTTCTCCCACATTCCCTTTACCTTGTATTCCCGTCTCGTTTCTCTCATCCCTTCTCAGTTATTACTCCCACTCCTACCCCATCCCCACTTACTCCCGTCTTCCCCAATTCCAGGCCAAATGTGTTAGGTTACTTTGTTAGGGATTTTATGATAGGTTATGTTAGGATTGTGTGATACTTTCTTTTGTATTCCCCCTTCTTCTTCTTTGTGTCTTTTGTCTTCTTATTTCTTCCCCCCTTCTATCTCTTCTTCTGTTTTCTTCTTCTTTCAACTCCTGAGAATTGTATGGAAATTTGATGAATGTTAAAACAAACATGATGCAAGCACAACTCAAAGATGTATTACCCCAGGAGGGTACCGGTCGCTCCGCGGCCGGAGAATCCCTCCACCGGTCCTCGGACCGGTGCAGCCCCACGTTCTCTGGGGGGGGCAAAGTTGCGCTTGGCGGTAGGGCCGACTCCCCTACCGCACCGACGACCCAGGCTTCCATAATGGACACTGATTTTAGCATGCGAGTGGCTCGCGTTATATGCGAGCGCTTGGAAGACTCTGACTCTGGCCAGAGTTTCGTGACGGTAGGCTCCACGTCTACGTTGGAGCGAAAACGCTCTTATAAGAGCGCGCAGTCTTCTGACTGTGACACAGACGGGGAGACACCTGCCAAGACCTTGGTGCTCCCCCAACGTGGCAGAGGCCGCCCGCCTACCCACGGGAAGCACGTGGGATTGTGGGAGGCGAAGAAAAAGCTCATCGCCGAGCAGAAGGAGGCAGAGGAGCTGCAGGCCCGGCGAGAGCTTCTGGAGACGGCACGCAACGCGCGCCCAAGACAGACGTCGCGACTCTCCGCAACGTCCACCGACGAGGAAAGCCAGTCGGCATATGCCAGGGCGGAGAGGGTTCGCAAGAACGTTGGCCTCGTGAAGGACCTCTTCACGAAGTCAAAAAACGTGAAGGGAACGGTCATTCACGAGGGGAAGACCCTCCTGGACGAAATCTTGGCCGACATGGAGGTGATGAAGTCCTCCACAGTAAATGACGAGCTGAGGAAGCTGAACTCGGAAAACGCTCGTCTGAGGAGTGAGCTCCAGGAGTTGCGGGAGGACTACGCCGCACTCCGAGCCGAAATACGAGGCTATAACAGGCAGGGTCTTCTGCTACCTTCTGCCAGAGACCCTGCCCACACGGATGAGACACAGCCCCACGACCTCGCCGAGATCCGCTCGGTACTAAGTGAGGTCGTGGGCACCATGAGAGACATGCAGCGGCGGTACGACGTGCTGGAGGGCAAGCTCCTGCGACCGCCGCTGCAGCATGAGAGGGCGCCTCCCGTGACGAAGAAAGCCGCGCGAAAGGCGAAGCCCAAGCCGGCGGACGACGCCGCAGAAGACGTCCTCACAACGGACGTGGACGCACCGGGGCCCAGCTCCAACCCCAACCCCAAACCCTCCAAAGGCAAGGGGAAGGGGAAGAAGAGCCGCCCCGCTGCAGACCTAGGAGTGACGTCACTGGAGGCACCCCCACCACCTCCAACTTCGACCCAGCCCGCCGCCACCGAGGGCAGCTGGTCAGAGGTGGCGAAGAGGGACAAGACCTCTAAACAGAAGAAGTCGGACAGGGGCCCTGTCAAAGCGGCTCCCACCCCCAAGAAGACACCAGCGCGGAAAATCAAGATCCGGCCACCCAAAACGGCCGGAGTGCTTCTGCAGCTGACGCCCCAGGCGACGAAGAGAGGCGTAACCTTCAAGACGATCTTGGAGGAGTCGCGAGGTGAGGTGCACGGTCACCTGATCGGCCTCGGCCTCCGCGACATTGCCTTTAGAGGCACGCTCACCGACGCGCGCATCATTCGCGTGCCTGGCGAGCCCAAGGAGGCAGATAGGAAGGCGGACGCCCTCCTTGAAGTATTGAAGGAGATCCTCCCAGCGGAGGACGTGAAGGTCTCGCGACCTTATAAACGCGCAGACCTGAAAATCACGGGCCTCGACGACTCCGTCACCTGGGAGGATTTTAAAGGCGCTATCGCCATGGTGGGAGGCTGCCCGGAGGAGCAAGTCCGGGCCAGCCAAATAAGGATGACGCGGTTTAGCCTCGGAACGGCCTGGGTAACCTGCCCAGCCACCGCGGCCCAAAACCTATTGGAGAGAGGGCTAAGGATTGGTTGGGGCAAGCCTCAGATCCGCCTGCTGGAGCCCCGCGTGCTCCGGTGTTACCGGTGCCTGGAACCCGGACACGTGGGACAAGCGTGTAAAGCGACCACGAACCGCAGTGGTCGCTGCTTCAGGTGTGGCCAGCCCGGGCACAAAGCCCAGGGCTGCGAGGCTCAGCCTCGATGTTGTGTCTGTGCTGACGCCGGCAAGCGGGCTGGCCATAGGCTCGGTAGCGCGGCCTGCGCAGCGGCCAAGAGGCCCATCAAGAGGCCTCCGGGCAAAACAAGAGGAGCTCCCGCCACCGCCGACGATATTCCACCGTCACAGGCGCGCGTGGAGCCAGTGCCAAGAGAGGCTGAGCCAGCAGTGACACCTAAGTCGCTGCTCGGCAGTTTCGCCTCGAGGGGAGCGTTGGGCAACGAGCCTGAGGGGGCCGCTGCCTGACTTACAAGCTCCAGTGGTGTTGTGTGTGCTTCCGCGCACCACTAGGCGTAGGTAGAGGATTTTTTCCTCCCGATTGTGGAGAAGCCCACAGGGCGGATCGCGCGTCAGCCCTCTTGGAGGTCCTCGGTGTGCCCGGGGGCTGGCGTAGACGCGAGTGGAGAAGCACCCCGGGGGTTTTAGTCGGTAAGAGTCCGGCATACCGGGGGAGTGGCCCTCACCACTCCCCTGACGATCCAATGCAGGATTTCCCCCGGGTTAACAAAAAAAAAAAAAAAAGGTTAGGTTAGGTTAGGTTAGGTTAGGTTAGGTTAGGTTAGGTTAGGTTAGGTTAGGTTAGGTTAGGTTAGGTTAGGTTAGGTTAGGTTGGGGTGCGAAGTTGGTCTCACCTCCTCGTGGTGCACCCTGGGCAACAATAGGCAGTAATGTTTTTAGGCATTGCTGGCTATTGGCGAAGAGGACCAACAATTCCTTCTCCTACGTCCCCTTTACCGTGTATTCCCGTCTCGTCTCTCTCATCCCTTCTCAGTTATTACTCCCACTCCTACCCCATCCCCACTTGCTCCCGTCTTCCCCAATTCCAGGCCAGTTGTGTTAGGATCATTTTGTTAGGGATTTTATGTTAGGTTATGTTAGGTTCGTATGTTGTTTTCTTTTGTATTCCCCCTTCTTCTCTTTATGTCTTTATTCTTCGTTTTTCTCCCTTCTCTGTCTTCTTCTTCTATGTCTCTTCGTCTTTCTAACTCCAGCGTGATGTATGTAAATTTGATGAACGTAAAAAATAATGATGGCAGCACAAAAGAAAGAGATACTACCCCAGGAGGGTACCGGCCGCTCTGCGGTCGGAGAATCCCTCCCAGGGCGGGTGCTTCGGTCCCGCTCTGGCAGCCCCTTGTTCTCTGGGGGGGGCACTTCTGTGCTTGTCAGCGGATCTTCTTCCGCTGTCCCGACGACCCATGCTTCCCACACGGTACCCGATTTTGCCGGTGATAAGGAACTTATGATTGTGCTCGACCGTCTCGAGGACTCGGACTCTGCTACGAGCCTTATGACGGTCGATTCAGGAGGTTTGAAGCGCTCATACCTTAGTGCGCATTCAACAGACGGAGAATCTGACGGGGAGGTGCCTGCCAAGACCTTGGCCCTCCCCCAAAGATCCAGAGGACGCCCCCCAACCCACGGCCGCCACGTGGGTTTGTGGGAGGCGAAGAAAAAGCTCATCGCCGAGCAGAAGGAGGCAGAGGAGCTGCAGGCCCGGCGAGAGCTTCTGGAGACGGCGCGTAACGCGCGCCCAAGACAGACGTCGCGACTCTCTGCAACGTCCACCGACGAGGAAGACCAGTCGGCATATGCCAGGGCGGAGAGGGTTCGCAAGAACGTTGGCCTCGTGAAGGACCTCTTCACGAAGTCAAAGAATGTGAAGGGCACGGTCATTCACGAGGGGAAGGTCCTCCTGGATGAAATTTTGGCCGATATGGAGGTGATGAAGTCCTCCACTGTAAATGACGAGCTGAGGAAGCTGAACTCAGAAAACGCTCGTCTGAGGAGTGAGCTCCAGGAGTTGCGGGAGGACTACGCCGCACTCCGAGCCGAAATACGAGGCTATAACAGGCAGGGTCTTCTGCTACCTTCCGCCAGAGACCCTGCCCACCAGGACGAGACACAGCCCCACGACCTCGCCGAGATCCGCTCGGTACTAAGCGAGGTCGTGGGCACCATGAAGGACATGCAGCGGCGGTACGACGTGCTGGAGGGCAAGCTCCTGCGACCGCCGTTGCAGCATGAGAGGGCGCCTCCCGCGGCGAAGAAAGCCGCGCGAAAGGCAAAACCCAAGCCGGCGGACGACGCCGCAGAAGACGTCCTCACAACGGACGTGGACACACCGGGGCCCAGCTCCTACCCCAACCCCAAACCCTCCAAAGGCAAGGGGAAGGGGAAGAAGAGCCGCCCCGCTGCAGACCTAGGAGTGACGTCACTGGAGGCACCCCCACCACCTCCAACTTCGACCCAGCCCGCCGGTACCGAGGGCGACTGGTCGGAGGTGGTGAAGAGGGGCAAGCCCTCCAGACAGAAAAAAGTGGACAGGGGCCCTTCCAAAGCGGCTCCTCACAAGAAGAAAAGCGCAGCGCAGAAGATCAAGATCCGGCCACCTAAAACGGCCGGAGTGCTGCTGCAGCTGACGCCTCAGGCGACTGAACGAGGCGTATCGTTTAAAACGATCTTGGAGGAGTCGCGTGGGGAGGTACACGGTCACCTGATCGGCCTTGGCCTCCGCGACATTGCCTTTAGAGGCACGCTCACCGACGCACGCATCATTCGCGTGCCTGGCGAGCCCAAGGAGGCAGATAGGAAGGCGGACGCCCTCCTTGAAGTATTGAAGGAGATCCTCCCAGCGGAGGACGTGAAGGTCTCGCGACCTTATAAACGCGCAGACCTGAAAATCACGGGCCTCGACGACTCCGTCACCTGGGAGGATTTCAAAGGCGCAATCGCCATGGTGGGAGGCTGCCCGGAGGAGCAAGTACGGGCCAGCCAAATAAGGATGACACGGTTTAGCCTCGGAACGGCCTGGGTAACCTGCCCAGCCACCGCGGCTCAAAACCTATTGGAGAGAGGGCTAAGGATTGGTTGGGGCAAGCCCCAGATCCGCCTGCTGGAGCCCCGCGTGCTCCGGTGTTACCGGTGCCTGGAACCCGGACACGTGGGACAAGCGTGTAAAGCGACCACGAACCGCAGTGGTCGCTGCTTCAGGTGTGGCCAGCCCGGGCACAAAGCCCAGGGCTGCGAGGCCCAGCCTCGATGTTGTGTGTGCGCTGACGCCGGCAAGCGGGCTGGCCACCGGCTCGGCAGCGCGGCCTGCGCAGCGGCCAAGAGGCCCATCAAGAGGCCTCCGGGCAAAATGAGAAAGCCTCCCGCCACCGCCGACGACATTCCACCGTCACAGGCGCGCGTGGAGCCCATGGAGAGGGAGGCCTCGCCAGCGGCGGCACCTAAATCGCTGCTTGGCAAATTTGCCTCGAGGGGAGCGTCGGGTAACGAGCCTGAGGGGGCCGTTGCCTGACTTTCAAGCTCCAGTGGTGTTGTGTGTGCTTCCGCGCACCACTAGGCGTTGGTTGAGGATTCTTCCTCCCGATTGTGGAGAAGCCCACAGGGCGGATCGCGCGTCAGCCCTTTTGGAGGTCCTCGGTGTGCCCGGGGGCTGGCGTAGACGCGAGTGGAGAAGCACCCCGGGGGTTTTAGTCGGTAAGAGTCCGGCATACCGGGGGAGTGGCCCTCACTACTCCCCTGACGATCCAATGCAGGATTTCCCCCGGGTTAACAAAAAAAAAAAAAAAAAGGTTAGGTTAGGTTAGGTTAGGTTAGGTTAGGTTAGGTTAGGTTAGGTTAGGTTAGGTTAGGTTAGGTTAGGTTAGGTTAGGTTAGGTTAGGTTAGGTTAGGTTAGGTTAGGTTAGGTTAGGTTAGGTTAGGTTAGGTTAGGTTAGGTTAGGTTAGGTTAGGTTAGGTTAGGTTAGGTTAGGTTAGGTTAGGTTAGGTTAGGTTAGGTTAGGTTAGGTTAGGTTAGGTTAGGTTAGGTTAGGTTAGGTTAGGTTAGGTTAGGTTAGGTTAGGTTAGGTTAGGTTAGGTTAGGTTAGGTTAGGTTAGGTTAGGTTAGGTTAGGTTAGGTTAGGTTAGGTTAGGTTAGGTTAGGTTAGGTTAGGTTAGGTTAGGTTAGGTTAGGTTAGGTTAGGTTAGGTTAGGTTAGGTTAGGTTAGGTTAGGTTAGGTTAGGTTAGGTTAGGTTAGGTTAGGTTAGGTTAGGTTAGGTTAGGTTAGGTTAGGTTAGGTTAGGTTAGGTTAGGTTAGGTTAGGTTAGGTTAGGTTAGGTTAGGTTAGGTTAGGTTAGGTTAGGTTAGGTTAGGTTAGGTTAGGTTAGGTTAGGTTAGGTTAGGTTAGGTTAGGTTAGGTTAGGTTAGGTTAGGTTAGGTTAGGTTAGGTTAGGTTAGGTTAGGTTAGGTTAGGTTAGGTTAGGTTAGGTTAGGTTAGGTTAGGTTAGGTTAGGTTAGGTTAGGTTAGGTTAGGTTAGGTTAGGTTAGGTTAGGTTAGGTTAGGTTAGGTTAGGTTAGGTTAGGTTAGGTTAGGTTAGGTTAGGTTAGGTTAGGTTAGGTTAGGTTAGGTTAGGTTAGGTTAGGTTAGGTTAGGTTAGGTTAGGTTAGGTTAGGTTAGGTTAGGTTAGGTTAGGTTAGGTTAGGTTAGGTTAGGTTAGGTTAGGTTAGGTTAGGTTAGGTTAGGTTAGGTTAGGTTAGGTTAGGTTAGGTTAGGTTAGGTTAGGTTAGGTTAGGTTAGGTTAGGTTAGGTTAGGTTAGGTTAGGTTAGGTTAGGTTAGGTTAGGTTAGGTTAGGTTAGGTTAGGTTAGGTTAGGTTAGGTTAGGTTAGGTTAGGTTAGGTTAGGTTAGGTTAGGTTAGGTTAGGTTAGGTTAGGTTAGGTTAGGTTAGGTTAGGTTAGGTTAGGTTAGGTTAGGTTAGGTTAGGTTAGGTTAGGTTAGGTTAGGTTAGGTTAGGTTAGGTTAGGTTAGGTTAGGTTAGGTTAGGTTAGGTTAGGTTAGGTTAGGTTAGGTTAGGTTAGGTTAGGTTAGGTTAGGTTAGGTTAGGTTAGGTTAGGTTAGGTTAGGTTAGGTTAGGTTAGGTTAGGTTAGGTTAGGTTAGGTTAGGTTAGGTTAGGTTAGGTTAGGTTAGGTTAGGTTAGGTTAGGTTAGGTTAGGTTAGGTTAGGTTAGGTTAGGTTAGGTTAGGTTAGGTTAGGTTAGGTTAGGTTAGGTTAGGTTAGGTTAGGTTAGGTTAGGTTAGGTTAGGTTAGGTTAGGTTAGGTTAGGTTAGGTTAGGTTAGGTTAGGTTAGGTTAGGTTAGGTTAGGTTAGGTTAGGTTAGGTTAGGTTAGGTTAGGTTAGGTTAGGTTAGGTTAGGTTAGGTTAGGTTAGGTTAGGTTAGGTTAGGTTAGGTTAGGTTAGGTTAGGTTAGGTTAGGTTAGGTTAGGTTAGGTTAGGTTAGGTTAGGTTAGGTTAGGTTAGGTTAGGTTAGGTTAGGTTAGGTTAGGTTAGGTTAGGTTAGGTTAGGTTAGGTTAGGTTAGGTTAGGTTAGGTTAGGTTAGGTTAGGTTAGGTTAGGTTAGGTTAGGTTAGGTTAGGTTAGGTTAGGTTAGGTTAGGTTAGGTTAGGTTAGGTTAGGTTAGGTTAGGTTAGGTTAGGTTAGGTTAGGTTAGGTTAGGTTAGGTTAGGTTAGGTTAGGTTAGGTTAGGTTAGGTTAGGTTAGGTTAGGTTAGGTTAGGTTAGGTTAGGTTAGGTTAGGTTAGGTTAGGTTAGGTTAGGTTAGGTTAGGTTAGGTTAGGTTAGGTTAGGTTAGGTTAGGTTAGGTTAGGTTAGGTTAGGTTAGGTTAGGTTAGGTTAGGTTAGGTTAGGTTAGGTTAGGTTAGGTTAGGTTAGGTTAGGTTAGGTTAGGTTAGGTTAGGTTAGGTTAGGTTAGGTTAGGTTAGGTTAGGTTAGGTTAGGTTAGGTTAGGTTAGGTTAGGTTAGGTTAGGTTAGGTTAGGTTAGGTTAGGTTAGGTTAGGTTAGGTTAGGTTAGGTTAGGTTAGGTTAGGTTAGGTTAGGTTAGGTTAGGTTAGGTTAGGTTAGGTTAGGTTAGGTTAGGTTAGGTTAGGTTAGGTTAGGTTAGGTTAGGTTAGGTTAGGTTAGGTTAGGTTAGGTTAGGTTAGGTTAGGTTAGGTTAGGTTAGGTTAGGTTAGGTTAGGTTAGGTTAGGTTAGGTTAGGTTAGGTTAGGTTAGGTTAGGTTAGGTTAGGTTAGGTTAGGTTAGGTTAGGTTAGGTTAGGTTAGGTTAGGTTAGGTTAGGTTAGGTTAGGTTAGGTTAGGTTAGGTTAGGTTAGGTTAGGTTAGGTTAGGTTAGGTTAGGTTAGGTTAGGTTAGGTTAGGTTAGGTTAGGTTAGGTTAGGTTAGGTTAGGTTAGGTTAGGTTAGGTTAGGTTAGGTTAGGTTAGGTTAGGTTAGGTTAGGTTAGGTTAGGTTAGGTTAGGTTAGGTTAGGTTAGGTTAGGTTAGGTTAGGTTAGGTTAGGTTAGGTTAGGTTAGGTTAGGTTAGGTTAGGTTAGGTTAGGTTAGGTTAGGTTAGGTTAGGTTAGGTTAGGTTAGGTTAGGTTAGGTTAGGTTAGGTTAGGTTAGGTTAGGTTAGGTTAGGTTAGGTTAGGTTAGGTTAGGTTAGGTTAGGTTAGGTTAGGTTAGGTTAGGTTAGGTTAGGTTAGGTTAGGTTAGGTTAGGTTAGGTTAGGTTAGGTTAGGTTAGGTTAGGTTAGGTTAGGTTAGGTTAGGTTAGGTTAGGTTAGGTTAGGTTAGGTTAGGTTAGGTTAGGTTAGGTTAGGTTAGGTTAGGTTAGGTTAGGTTAGGTTAGGTTAGGTTAGGTTAGGTTAGGTTAGGTTAGGTTAGGTTAGGTTAGGTTAGGTTAGGTTAGGTTAGGTTAGGTTAGGTTAGGTTAGGTTAGGTTAGGTTAGGTTAGGTTAGGTTAGGTTAGGTTAGGTTAGGTTAGGTTAGGTTAGGTTAGGTTAGGTTAGGTTAGGTTAGGTTAGGTTAGGTTAGGTTAGGTTAGGTTAGGTTAGGTTAGGTTAGGTTAGGTTAGGTTAGGTTAGGTTAGGTTAGGTTAGGTTAGGTTAGGTTAGGTTAGGTTAGGTTAGGTTAGGTTAGGTTAGGTTAGGTTAGGTTAGGTTAGGTTAGGTTAGGTTAGGTTAGGTTAGGTTAGGTTAGGTTAGGTTAGGTTAGGTTAGGTTAGGTTAGGTTAGGTTAGGTTAGGTTAGGTTAGGTTAGGTTAGGTTAGGTTAGGTTAGGTTAGGTTAGGTTAGGTTAGGTTAGGTTAGGTTAGGTTAGGTTAGGTTAGGTTAGGTTAGGTTAGGTTAGGTTAGGTTAGGTTAGGTTAGGTTAGGTTAGGTTAGGTTAGGTTAGGTTAGGTTAGGTTAGGTTAGGTTAGGTTAGGTTAGGTTAGGTTAGGTTAGGTTAGGTTAGGTTAGGTTAGGTTAGGTTAGGTTAGGTTAGGTTAGGTTAGGTTAGGTTAGGTTAGGTTAGGTTAGGTTAGGTTAGGTTAGGTTAGGTTAGGTTAGGTTAGGTTAGGTTAGGTTAGGTTAGGTTAGGTTAGGTTAGGTTAGGTTAGGTTAGGTTAGGTTAGGTTAGGTTAGGTTAGGTTAGGTTAGGTTAGGTTAGGTTAGGTTAGGTTAGGTTAGGTTAGGTTAGGTTAGGTTAGGTTAGGTTAGGTTAGGTTAGGTTAGGTTAGGTTAGGTTAGGTTAGGTTAGGTTAGGTTAGGTTAGGTTAGGTTAGGTTAGGTTAGGTTAGGTTAGGTTAGGTTAGGTTAGGTTAGGTTAGGTTAGGTTAGGTTAGGTTAGGTTAGGTTAG
>JAUDJH010000191.1:0-10724 GCA_036320925.1 Automeris io | reverse complement strand
GTTGTTGGTTGTGGGATGTTGGTAATTTTGGATAATTCAGCAGCATCTGAAGAATTGGGGATAAAATAAAAAAGGCAGACAGTTTAAAAAATATATATCGAATTGATAACCTCCTTCTTTTAAGTCAGTTAAAAAGGGAGAGGAAGTGTTCGCAAACTATTAGAGGCTAAAATGTGTGTTGCATTGTTTACCTTTTTCATTGCAGCTGAATGACGAGACGAGCATGTCGCTTGCCATAAACTGTAGCAAACCAATTTGTTATAATATATTTTTAAATAGATATTTAAGTAAAGTTGTAATTAAGATATAGTTGTGAAATGTGTATGCCTGTCATAGGCATATATTAGCCACTAATGATTACATGTCTTTAGAAAACAAAATAAACGGTCTTGTCATCATCATCATCATCATTTCAGCCGGGAATCGTCCTCTGCTGGACATAGGCCTCCTCCATTGAGCGCCATAGGGAACGGTTCTGGGCCGCTCTCATCCATCGGACTCCGGCGACCCTCACCAGGTCGTCAGTCCATCTCTCCTGCTCACGCTGCGTCTCTTTCAATATTACGTTCTTTTAATATATCGTTCGGGAGGCTCCGACACATCTCGTCCCGAATACCGCAGTGTCTCAAGACGAAAGTCTTTGACCAGTGTGTGTTGCCAGTGTTAACTTATGGAACTGAGACGTGGTCGCTCACTATGGGCCTTATCAGAAGGGTCGAGGTCACTCAGAGGGCAATGGAGAGGGCTATGTTCGGAGCCTTGTCAATATTCATTTACATTTTTTCCCGCAGGCTATCTTCCACAACCTAGACGATTACATTGCCTACGAGTACTTAGCCAAAGTGGGTCTACCGGAGAAGCCGGTTTCGGCCGGAGAGCCGCGCACCATCACGCTGAGCTTCCCGGTGGGCAGCGGAGTTCGAACCCCCGGCTTCTACCGGTTCATATACTTCAGCCAGCCTAATAACGATGTTAGAAGTGTGCTTGGTGAGTACTACATGATAATGGTTTTTAAGCCTTATTTCATTGAACATAAGATAGGTTTTTACTGAAAACGCAACTACGGTTAATTTTTTGTTAGGTTATTTGGAACAGGTTGTCAATGACCTTTTTTTGAAGACCTTTGTATGATTGTTTTTTAGTACAATGCCCGCTAAATTTATAATTTTTGACAACAATAGCTAGAAGTCCGATAAAGCTAACTTTTGTAGTATTCACTCTTAAAACATAGATGGCGTTATTAATAATTTTGTCATAATTCCGTCAACAGGTATATCTGAGCCATTTGAAGTTAGCAGCAAGGAGGACAGACTGGTAGCGATTGATAACTGCGATCAGCCGTCTAGCAGCACTTCACCCGGCCGGGCCAAGCCGTCCACAGCCACCACAGACATCTTCACAGACTTCACCGGACTTGACGTTACAAAACTGTCGCGACACTTCTCAAACGACTTGAGCATCGACTGACTAAGGACTTACCTGCCTGGCTCGCCCGCACATGCCCGGCGGAAGGAAAATGGCGGTTAGATGTCTTTAATAGTTCCAGCCCTTTTAGAATGACAAAAAACACGACATGAAAGTTCGTGACGTTGTGATTGGTCGAGAGACAAACACGTGACTCACGCGTTAGTCTCTCGACCAATCAAGATCGTATGGCACTGAACTTTGTATCGTGTTATACCACATTCTAGGGGGAAATTAATTTCACTGCACAAATGTCAGTTACCGGTCGTATTGAAGAATAAAATATAATTTATTTTTGATTAAAACGTGTTTATTGTCATTAAAAACAAGATTTCAATACATACGTCATTTTCCTTTCCATGGAGATTATCTTACGAGGTTTTTATTATAATTTTAAACTTAAAAATACAAACTTAATAACTCTCTTTTAAAATAAGGCTATACTAGTGTTATATAGTAGATAAATACAAATATTTGGTGGTACCTGTTAAGAAATAATTTTGTTCCATATTGAATATAATATGCATATGTTTATTCACGATTCATATATAGATAATGTGCTTGTAGAAAAAAACTTATTTTCTTAATTCTTTGAACCCAGTTTTGATTTACATTATATACATTCAATGTATTTTAGGGGTGTTAAATAATTTACTTTCTTTGGATATAAATTTTCTTAAAACGGCGTAAATAACAGATAAAAAATAAAGTATATGTTTTAGTTTGGGGTTATTT
This sequence comes from Automeris io, assembly GCA_036320925.1. NCBI lineage: Eukaryota > Metazoa > Arthropoda > Insecta > Lepidoptera > Saturniidae > Automeris > Automeris io. The sequence goes on along the minus strand of JAUDJH010000191.1, from coordinate 8,525 downwards.
GAATTTGGAATTTATTGCGTTAAAAAAGTATTAATGTTCTAAATAATCTCGTTTCCCCTAAAATATTTGTCGTAAAAACATGTTGATAATTTATAATCTGTTACATTCTTCTAGACAATTTTAAGTTAGTTAAAAGCTTTAATAATAAGTTGTTTTGCCATGTAAAGTATAACTAGTCGCTTGCCTGAGAGGCTCTGTTCCTTTACAATGTGGCCAAAAACACGACACGAACATCCGTTTCGTTTCACTGTTATGGGTCTCGACCAAGTCTCTCGAGACTAGCATATGAATCATGCGTTTATCTCTCGACCAATAATAATCATCACAATTAACCGACACGAACGTTCGTGTCGTTATTCCACATTATATGGGACGGGTCTCTGTTGTTTTCAAAGCACATGGCAAGTATTGCCAGTGTAAAAATTTTGGTTGTGGGTAGTTGAATTTTTTATCATTTTGTTAACGTACAAACTTTTGAATAAGGAATAATTTATTAATTCATTTCGTTCATTACAAATTATTTTGGAAAAAACGTGTTATTCCACTATGCGGGATAATGACTTGTTTTTAGTATGGTCACAACGGTTACTTAGCATTAAATGCATAATTTATATTAATAAAAACTACTAACTTGCTGTGGTGTAAAAAGTATTTTTTGGTGTAATTTTTATTTTTTATTCATACGGTTATGGCAATGTTGCCAGTGTATAAATATTAGTTAATTCATTTAAAATAATATAAATTAAAAATGCTTAAAGTTATGCTTATGAATGGGACTCCGGAGACTTCGAATTTAATGTGACAAATAAACGGAATTAGTTAGAACCTTTTTACCAATACTATGAAATATATTAGTGTTATATTTCATCGTAGTAAGTGCGTACTTCGGTTGTGAACTGAATTATGCGGTAGTTTAATTACTAGGTTGGACAATAAATTTGTGATTAATTAAATACGAAAACATAACAGCTGTCTGAGATTGGACGTCATGCTCTATATGGCGATAGACTCGCTTTTAATTATTTTATAGTACAGGATATAAACTTGGCGAAGGCTTGGTGGCATTTTACGACTCTATCCTTCAGAAGTGAGAGTCGGTTTTATATTTTATAATTAAATATTGTAATGTTAATTCCGAAATATTAGCAACTATTCTACAAAAATATTATTTATATTTTATCAGCATCTTAAAGGATTCCCATTTATCGCATACTTGAGCAATTACGATGGTATTTTGTACCCCCACTCCCCCTACCAAATATTTACAGATCCTACTAATATCTGTTTCTGTAATGTGTAACAAAGCTTTAGTTTGTATCATTCCGAAATTCTTAAAATTATACCTTTATATTTATTTCAATTAGTTTATTTTATTTATAACGTGTGAACATACATCGACCGATGATGCATAAAGGTCTAATATTGTAAAGACAGAGCGTCAAATAAAGTAGATGTCACATTCCATTGTCAAATTCCATTTTCCGCATTCAATATTTGTACCAATAGAAGCCATGTCTAATTTTTACATAGCATTTAGAAAAAAAAAGAAAATAATGATACGAACCCATCGATATGTTTTTTTTTTATACTTTTTGTTATTATTTTAGCACTTAAAATTTTTGCATGTAAATATGTGTACAATAAATTGAAAATAAGTATAAAAATATTTTTTTAAGTATTCGTAGAAGTAATCCAGCTGTATTGTAAAAATTTTGCGTTCCTGCCTTTTTAATTATCGCAGTATTTTATATCTATTTTTTTACATTCTCATAACATATGTTTTTTAAATTCCCGCAAGTGTAATACTCTGAGTATATATAGGTATAATAAGATAGGTAGATATACGCTTTAGGAAACCTAGATACCCTTTTGCTTGTCTGCCTGTCCCTCTATAGTACAGGTGTAAAATTATATGTTTATATGTAATAAGGGCACCGGGCAAAAATATATCACTACAATAAATATAAAATATGGTTCTTGGTGGCACATAGTAATGCATTGAGTATTATTGCTTATATCAAACTAATTCACGTAGACTTAAATTTGACAGGCTTCTTATGATGATACTACATTGTGTGTATTTGTCAAATATTTTCGCTCTTTGAGAAAAGTAATATCGACTTTATGGTCTCTATGTATAAAGTCGATATTGAATTGGTCAAATGTAAATTTCCCTCAAATACTCGCAAGTGTGCTGCTATCACAAAATCCAAATATGGCGATCGTGATGCTGTTATTCAGTTACTGAAGAGCAAGAAAATTGTTGTGTTAATTGGTTTTGAGTATTATTACAATGCAGATAATGTCGATAATAGTCAGTCAATAGTTAGATTGTTCACTACATCTACGCGCATCCATAAAGATGTCTCATCCTCCAGTGATCATCCTGAGCGGAGGTTCGTTACCCGTTAGTGGATTCCCCAGGTCGCTTTTCAAGGGTTGAGATCTAATGCGCTCACATATAGTCCGGTGGGGTTGTATAAGCCGGTCTTTGCCATGCTAACAAACGTAAAACGTAGAATCAAAAAAAATCGACAGTAAAAATTATCAGCGCTGCACTCCGCCATATGCACCGTTTCTTAGTCGTATATTTTGAATTTTTAGATGACACTTGTGATGCGACATTTGGCGTGTTGCCTGGACACATTTGTTGCATTGAATCAGCTCAAAATTAGCTCATGTATAAACGACAATAATAGATGATTGTTCATAAGCCAAATGGCCGTCCTTTTTAAAAGCATTTTTACGTTTTCTTGTATGTGTAGTAGGTTTCGGGTTGCACTAATTTTTTTTTTGTCTCTGTAGCCTGATAGTCTTGGTTGCAAATTAAAATGATGTGCTGTGAACAATTTTAGTGGCATTTTATTGAAATTAATTAAATAATATCCATATTATAAAAAAAATAATAGAATTAAAAATAACATATTGTAGAGTTTTTTTCTTTTTGTATTAAAAATTTCGAATATATGGCTTGAAAACGTTTAGAGCGTCTTTTTGCCGCGGTATCAGTTTAAACCCGACATTGGATACGGAATTACATTATACCAAAAGTATATTTTAAAAAGACAATAAAAAAATGCTAACATTCAGAATGTAGTTTCAAAACTGTCACATTATGAACAAAATTAATCGAATGTACACTAATGATTTTCAAAAAGTAAACTAATCAAATCAAACAAAAAAGTGTTTCGTACGCACACATACACATTCTTGTCAATGACGTCATGTGAAAGATATGACGTATAAACTATAAAGTGCTTCGCAAACTATGGGTCGCGAGGGAATATTGGGTGGACCCTGAAAAATAGAATAATACATTGACCGAAGAGAGTAACAGTCGGACGGCCAATGACAGATGAGATAATTGACAAAATTTTTAGTGAAACAGTATTTCTTGTAAGTAATTAGTTGAGAAGAGGAGAGTCCACCCAGTCAACTTTTGGAACCATTGCTATAAACCAATACGAATGAAGACAGTTTGTATTTGTTATTACGCGTGTCACAATAGGGTATTTGACTATATTTGATTTTGTGCATTTTTTAATATGCAACAGTAATTAATACAAAAAAGAAGTCTGTGAAAACAGCATTAAAATTCGATAAGAAATGAGACAGTAATTCACATTTCAAATAATGCTACGTGCAAGAGTGGACGTGAGGTGGGAATATCGTCCCATCTTTTTCTTTCGCTCACATCGTTATTCCCGATGACGTCATATACAAGTATTTTGCCCCTTTTCTGTTTTTTGACACTCACCCCTTCTACCTAATTTCAATGGCTTATAACTTGTATGATTTTCACCAGATTCCAATTATTTATTCTGTTTTAGAATTTATACTACGTACAGATTTTATAAGTCATGAATAAAATAAGTCAAATACCCTATTGCGTATGCTATTGGCACATTTATACTTTTTAAATGTCATTGATGTACACACATTAATGGAGAAAATCATTATCATTCCTAATCGCTATTAATGTTTAATTATAACATCACTTTGTTAATATTAGGACGTATTATAGTGTTCATATTCGTATTAGGTAAATGTCGTTTTTCGAACGCAATTTTATCTTTATATTTCCCTACATTTATGTATTTTGTAACTTTTTAAACTGTAGTGGAATTATATAAATTGAAGTACTATTTTGTATTACTTATGGCCGGATATTTTTATTAGACATAAGCATATATATTATATAACAGATAAATCCAAAACAGTGTAAATACTCGTAATTCTTTTAAAATATATATTCAACTCAACTGGACTGTCTCAGTGGCGTGGTTGTGTTACGACTGCTGTACTGAGGATTTGGATTCGATCCCCGAGTAGGGAAAAGTGATATCGGTTTTTCTACTTTGTATTAGGAGTCTGGAATTTGCGCTGATAGGCTTGCCCCATTTCACATGGGACGGAATACACATAGCAGGAAGTGGGTGCACCAGTTACGCCTCTGCCTAACCCTTAGCGGATAAACGGCGTGAGTGTGTGTGTCTATTCCACTTTTAAAATTAATACCAGTTGAGATTTTTTGTTTGTTCTCTTATACGTTGTACAAATTGCATTATTTTTAAATGTCAAGCAGAGTCTTAGTTTAATAAAAGTATGCAAGTGTTCTATAATACCCGGTCTGAGTATTCCTGTAACTATATATAATAAATATATCGATATATAAAACCCCATATTATCATGTTTGTATACAAATGTACTTAATCGAGCTCCCATTACAAGTTTTATAAGTAATTATAAATATATCGTAAGTGACAATTCAAATAATAAAATAAATTGTTAAGTGAAAGAGTTATGTATTTACTTTCTACTTTTCGAAGTTATTTCTATCTAATTTGTTAGTTTCACAGTTATTGTAAGAGAATAAAATGTTTCCGTTAAAACATTTCATGTGCATAAAAATATATCAAAACTATAGATTTAACAGTTAGTATTTAGAAACTAAAGTATTCTGCGGATTTTATCGCGGTTTTTATATTATAATTTTCTCCCGACTTTTCGAAGACTTTGCAGCCTTCGTGGTCACGGGGCGCCCCGTGATAAAACCCGCTAAATAGTTTTATTTCTATGTCTAACATTCGCGTAAACATAAGAAATCAGTTAGTTAAGTAAATGACGATTTCTTTAAATGGTGTATGCGATTGTTTTGTCACTTACGCATTATTTTTTTAAATAGTTGATATTAAGTTTGATTACGGCAATATTTTAAGACGTTACCTCTTTAATGCTTGCCATTTTGTGTAATAAACGCGTTTAGGTTCGTAAATATATGCAATTTAATATATCGGTTTCGCATGTTATTAATGACGGCTTCAGGGTCCCTTATTCTGTATGACAGTGTTAACTCGTATCGTGGCCGTGTTACGTTATCTTCGAGTAATTCGCGTGGAATGGTATTCTGTGTGCCAATTTCTATTGTCTTAAACGCGACTCGGTGCGTTACGTGCTTGTTACGCGTTGTCAAAATAATGTGTGGCGTAGAGAATAAGGCCTCAGATATATCATTGAATAAAATATATAACTATTTTCATGCATAAACATATATAAATCTATATTTATACGAGTAACGATGTACCAGTTAATACTGTTGTGAAAGGTATAGAAAGGTAAAATGATATAGTCTGTAATCCGAATCAATTTACGCAAAACAAACTTGTTTGATCAACACCTCTGTGTAAACGTGACGTGATTCGGCTGCATTTCGAAACCTATTTAATTTTGTAGTACAAATTAATTAATTTATAGTGGTCACAACGCTGTTATATTATGGGAATAGAATTTATTTAGTTGGAAACACTTTGTTTTATTTCAATGCCATTTACAAGTACTGATATCGTATCGCAAATCATTTTATGATAAACTACAAAGGCATAGAGTCGAAGATGCGAAGGCGCGGCGTCGAAGTCGGACACCGGCTCGTAGTATCCGCTCCGTAGCGTTATCGGGAAAGCGCGGGAAAACCTCGCCGAGTCGCGCTTGCTTCAGTAGGCTCGCGCCCGCCGACAGACATGCACGCGTCCACGCGCGCGCTCCCGCTGCTACTCGCGGCACTCGCGCTCGCGACCGCGCGCGCTCATCTCTCCTCGCACGACAGTATCCTCAGGATACAGTTGTGGGACGCCGAGGGCCTTTCCCGGGAGCCCATCACCACTGTGGCACCTCCTGCCGTCAAGCGGCACAAGTTACAAGTTAACTTGGACTCGCTCTACAATGCTATGCTGGAGGAAAGTCACGGCGGCGGCTTCGGCCGCTTCACCAGGCACAAAGTGAGGCACAAGAGACGGCGGCCTCGGCAGAGCGGCACCGACTTCCCGTGGAGATTCCACTCCGGCTCCAGTCTGATGAACGTCGAGGTGTACGACTACGACGTGCCGTGGAACGCCATCGAAGGGAGCGGCGCAGGAAGGACTGTGTTAGCGAGTGCAGTGAGTGTAAGTGGCAGTTCGGGAGTGAATGAGCAGCGTGACGTGGGGCCGCCGATGACGCTGCGCCAGCCACCCGACGAGGTAATGAGCGAGGGCAAACATTGTGGGTGTAACGCCTTTCATCGTTATCGTCGCCCCGAGGTGGTTAATAGCCATTCACTCAACTGATAGCCTGCCGGCGTTGCCGTAGGGATTTCTATGCATTGCTCCCTTTCAGAACTCCCCCTGGGCGACGATGCGTTGATAAAAGTGAATGCCCTTCATTGTTTTTTAAAATATTTTTTCAACGGGTGCATGTAGATTGTATCACCACGCTTGAACGCGGGGCAAATTCAAGGCGAGATTGGCTCTCGCGGCGCGTTATCAGCGGATATCTACATTCAATGTTTAGGTTTAGGTATGTTTATCTACCTCCTGATTGATTATTTTTGATATAACACGTCGAAATATTTACGTTATCACGAAATTACGTAGAGATTATCAAGTTTGGCCCAAATTTTTGCAAATAATGATTCGTAGGTATGACATTTAGCACGGATTATTTTTCCTTGAATCTTTACTTGTGACCGATGAAAATTCGTGATAACGTGAAAGTATTTATGAAGTTCCCATAAACTTAAAAAAGGTGAACACGAGTCTCGAAGATAAAATCGACTTTCAAATAGCTTGCCATAACGATATCTGGAATTCAAAGTAAGTGTTAAAGAAGTAACTTAGTAAACAGTTTGGAGTAAGGAAGTTCCAGTTTTTACGGAGTGTCACTCCTTAAGCGTTTTGTTACAGCTGGTGTCCAGCTTCCACGATTTATTAGAACTTTGTTCATTGCGGTTGGTGAGACGTCATTTTCTCTGCTCTTTAGATATTGCGAATCGTATATTGGGTGCACTAACTATGCAGCATATTGACACTTAGAGGGTAATATATTTTTATTATGTTAGAAACCGAGTTCGTTTTAAACGGTTTCAAATATTTTTAAACAAAATTTCAGAAATATTTGATTGCATGTTGGTAAATGTCCCTACCATCAAGAGTGCTAGTTTAGTTATTAATTAGTTTGAACTCTACGATTTATTAAAAATATATTTGAAAGCAACGACAATGATATATATTTTTTTAATCTTGATAACTTTACTAGCCCAGGTTAAATATCAATGTACCTAAAAAATTATATTTGGTTTTTCAATATATAAAATTCTCATTCGTATCTTTTATGAAGTGGTAGAGATGCGTCTCTACCATACGCGTAGCAAGGAAGTTAACGAATTTTATTTTCATCTCATTATGTGATATGAGTGATTCTATCACAGGAAAAATTAAGGTTATGAGCAACTCTGCTGAGGAAATTACTTCTTTTAATTGTCCGATCTTAAAATCGAACCCAGGAACAAAATAATCTTATGGGTTTCACACCTCCTAACGTTATTGAAGCATTGGTTTCATCTCGGATTTAATTTATTGAGATATTTAAAAGTATTATACAAAATAATAAAGTTTTTAACTATTATAGTTAAGGGTTGTTTCTTGCTCTATATTATAACTAGTTACGAAAACATTTTGTAAATGGTCAATAGGTTTTTACGTTGGGTAATACGACTCGTCAATATTACTGAACAAAATGAATATTATTATAAATTAAATCAACATATAAAAACTTTAAACACGTGGTCAAAATATCTCTAAAAGTATTCCAGAAAACAGGTATACTATTAGTTTCACAATGACATGAGCGATTCTTGCCGTCCGACCTCTCGTCCGATAGTTAACCTTTTGCGAAACTAACTGGGGTGCGCCATGCACACATCAAGGGCTGCCATACAAGGCATAGGCTACTACGTTAACGGTTAAATAACGCTACGTTCGATTTTTAAATTACTTGGTAAGCAATTTAGCTTTAAATAATCCTACTAATATAAATGCGAAAGTTTGTGAGGATGTATGTATGTTTGTTTCTCTTTCACGAAAGAACTACTGAACGGATTTGGATGAAACTTTACAGTAATATTGGTTATACATTAGAATAACACAAAGTCCTTAATTTATAATGGTTTTGTGTAATTTGTTCATAATATAACGATACATATCAAGTAAGTC
>JAUDJH010000192.1:0-10714 GCA_036320925.1 Automeris io | reverse complement strand
TGGAGACGGGAAAATTTGAACATATATATTGCTTGAGAAATATGCGTTAAAACCCGTCTTATAGCAATTAAGTCATAATTGAAAAAAAATGGCGATCTGATTTTGTAATTTTTTTTTTGTATCTGCTATTACTACTATTAGCAAAATAACTGATAAATACACGGTGGCAGCCATAATATACTAGAAGAAGAAGATCTCATAATTGTCCCCAGGTCTCCAAGCATACGCGGCATGTTGATGTCTTCGGCGAGTATTTTCCACTCGCTGGGCGGTTTTTTTGGTGTACTGCGTGGGTCCTTACCTCTCGTACGCAGAAATTGGATATGTGCTTATGGGCATATGTGTCATTTATATCGCCACAAGTTTCTTTATTCCTGAATCTCCTCTGTATTTTGTGATAAAAGGTAAGTTGCTCTAGAATATTTTCATGATACTTTGGCTTAAAGGTCAATCAATAGTTGTGTAACAGTCGACAATAAACTGTGTATTAAATTATCGAGGCTTATTGAAAACTTGACTATAGATTCTAAACTATAAACAAAAACACTAACACAATGACATCACAAATTACGAAACAAGTAATTTTAATAAGGTGTCCCTTGAAGCCCCACTTAATTTTAAAATCATTTCATGAAGAAATATAGAAAAAACCTTTGATTATATTACAATATATATCACTACATATTTCAAATTTAGAAACAAAAGAACTGTATAAAACTCGTAATATTATGTTTTTGCACCAAAAAAATAACTAAAAATATGGATTGTTAGATCTTGTTAGGAACCGCGGTTTTCAATGGCATTATAATTTTTAAACTTAATTCTAATATCATTATTGAAATATTTTTTCAATAAATCAAGGCAATGAACAGGCAGCAGAAGAGTCCCTTCGTAAATTAGGGCGAAATGATGACATCAACACTGAACTAAAGACAATGATGGAACAAGTTCTCGAAACCAAAAGCGAGTCCTATCTCTGGAGGGAACTGTTCACCGACAAGGGAAACAGAAGAGCTCTCTGCGTCACAATACCTTTATACATATTTCAACAGTTTAGTGGAATCGTAGCGGTTATATTTTTTCGCCACGTCTATCTTCAAAAGTGCCGGATCGTCGATAGAACCTCACATAGCTACTATGATAGTTGGAGCAACGTCATTATTCAGTTCAATATTTTCTCCGATGTTCATTGACAAGCTTGGCAGAAAGATATTGCTAATCATATCAACTGCTGGATGCTGCGCATCGATGGTGAGGTTGACATTTGTGCATCAAGGTCAGGAGACCCTATTTCGTCTAGGGAGGCCATCTTTTTGCGATTTCAGGCGTTCTGATCGAAGGACAGTTTAATAGCCAGGTATATAGGGGATTTCTTGACTCTTATCTATACGGCTATGGAAACTCTCCTTAGAATAGAACGGCCGTGATTGCAAAATGACGGATTCGCCTGTATAGATGGAATAGGGCCCATTGACCTTAATTAATGATCTATTCGAATAGACTGATTTTATGAATGCTTTTAATATAACATTTTCTAAATGTATTATACAGAATATATAATATATTATAGTTCAGCTTGGTTTAATCTAAACAAAAATAACAATCGTAAAAAGAGTTGTTTTATAATATTAATAATGAAATGTTAATTTTTTCAGTCTATCGTTGGGATGTACTTTTATTTGGACTACATAGGAAATTCATCTGTTTTATGGATGAGATGGCTGCCTCTATTGTGTTTAGTATCGTCCCTATTTTTCTATGGTGTGGGTAAGAAAAAAAAAGCCATTATTTTTTACTGTCAGTTATCATTATTTTCGTGCGTTTATTTTTATTAATTACAGATATAAACATGGTCTCTCGGGTATCAAAATAGGTCCTACGACTAAAAATATACACTGAATATATAAAAAATATTTGCAAATGTTCTTGTACTATAATGAGAGTGCAAATCCATTATTTACGTGTAACCAACACGCCGGTACGGCAAATTTTAAACTACAGTCATTTAGAGCATTGCACTCTTCTCTGCATGAACAAGTCAAATTGAAATTTTCGTTATGTCTAGTATATTTTTGGTTTCATTGTATTCGAACTGGCTTAGATGTTTACACATCATCGCATAAAGAAGACTTATCGCATTAATTGACGAATTATTCATTACCAATTGATTTCATTCTATAACTGTTTCTTTGTCGACAGGTTTAACTATAATCCCAAACACACTAACCGGAGAAATGTTTAGTCCGTCTGTACGTGGGATTGGATCCTCCATAACTCTGTGCGTGGGATTCATATCTGGGTTCATCTCTAATACACTGTTCGGCTATATTTTGGATGCAATTGGAATCTATGCATCCTTCTGGATATACGGAGTTGTAAATGCAATCGCTCTGATCTTTGTTATTGTCGTCGTTCCGGAGACTAAAGGAAAAACTTTAACCGAAATTGGGAACATGATGGGAGAAACATATTGAAATAATATATATTTGTATCTACCTAATAAAATAAAAATGATTAATGTTATTAAACGAATTGATCGATGCTGTGTTTTATTTCTTATATAAAGAAAATAATAGGAACGTCAATCAACAGCAAGTACTGGAAAATTTGGTTTTGTAAATGGATACAAATGAAATAGCAGCGTTTATCATATATTATAATGTTTTTTATATTATTTTGCAATAAGTTTCGGACATTTTATTAATAATCCTTTAATATATCGACGGTAGAAAACGGAAATGTATCTCAAAAATTGGCCAAAATTAGTTATTATTAAAACAAAATCAATGATGTATTAACTTTAGGGTATTTTAGGTAATTAGTGAAGTAAGGTTTAGATTGATAGAAATATATTCCAAGTTACAACTTTCTATCTCTATGAATTTACGAGTTATAAATATTTAAAATAGTTATTTTCACTATATACCGTCGATATAGATACACACATTACGCCTTTATGCGCGAAGTGGTAGGGAGAGCAGAAAACAAGCGGCGATAGCCTAGATGGGTATGGAACGGACTGCCGAGACGAATGTCCGCAGCTTCAAAACACAAGGGCACACACCTCTGACTTTTCTAAAAAATTATGTGTGTATTCTTTGTGAATTATCACTTGCTTTAACGGTGAAGGAAAACATCGTGAGGAAACCTGCATACCTGAGAAGTTCTCTATAGGAATTTTGAGTGTGTGAAGTCTACCAATCCGCACTAGGCCCGCGTGGGGGAATTACGCCTAATCCCTCTCAGTAGTAGAGGAGGCTCGTGCCCAGCAGTGGGACAGTATATAATACAGGGCTGGTGATGATGATGATGGTAGGCAGAGTACCTGCGCACTTACTTTTCACCTGTATTTTCCATTCCATAATATTAAAGGGGGCGAGCCTCTCGCCATATTAAGTATCGCTATCCCTTTAAATATTATTGATAATTCCTCTCTATATTTTTTTTTATTGCTATATTTAAACTTCTTGATTTATTGTCCGTACTGTGTATACGATTAAATGAGCTCCATACAAAACATCTTAGAATATATTATTTCATATATTTTATTATATAAGTACATCTTGGAGTGTATAGATTTATTTTCCATATAATAATTATATTTATATAGAAAAGTTATGTTAGTAAACAATGTTATACAACAATAGCATTTAAAATACTGACTATAATAAATATTTTTGTAAATATTGGCTTTTTTTATTCCTGGCACCTTTTTAAAATCTTTAAATAACAATTTACATTAATATACAAAAAAATTATGATTTTTTTTATTTAAAAACGAATGCTGTCATTTTAAAGGCTTAAGAATAAATGATTACGAGCATGATTCAAAAATTTCTTATTGCATTTTTGTATCAACATTTTGTTGTATAATAATGATTTATGTGCATAAGTAAGTTTCATATATATTTAATCCGCATATATCGACATATACTCCATCAGTTTAGGTTGTTAACTAAATGTAAACACATCGTAAAAAATATATTTTATCTGACCATTTCTCTTTACGGAATATGGCGTAACACAATTGATGTTTTCATAACCTACACACCACTTTACATTGTTATTCTCTTACATTAAAGTAATTTTATTAATAAACCGTCTTAATCATAAATTAAAAAGCGTTAACACAATTAATTATTATAATAAAGCATCGCAATCTATGAACTGAAAGAAAACCTAAAACGACAGGCATTCAAAACATTTTTACAATGGATTATAACAGATAACCCTACTGAAGTCAAGAGTACGCTCACGCCATTAAAACTGACTGATATTTAATTTAATCGATTAACCGGACACCGATTGTCGACAAATTCTGCATTGTAGATTTTTTTTAATTTATTATTTAGTTTTGTTTTAGAATATTATTTATTGTTACTTATTTGTTTTGTTTCTAAACTGAATTTAATTATTTGAAGTGTTAGTTATACGAAGTAGTTTCTTTTACACAACAGCCTTCGTCAGAAGGCTACCTAGGAATCATGTTATACTTTGTATACATTTAGTTAAATACCTAAACCGATGGAGTATAGTATTCGTATGTCACCTGGGTCTTTCATCGAAAATCAGCACTGCAGTATTGGTTAGGTCGTAGTGCAATCACGTTCTAAATGAGGTTTCCTTTTGTTGATACAAAGTTATGCTGTTTTGATTAACTTTTTTATGTTTGTTCCAACAATTAAATCTTTATTTCTATCTATTGAAATAAGCTTACATATAAATATTAACTAAAACTATCTACTTAACATCTCTTTTATCTCTTCTAAACTTTTGCCTTTCGTTTCCGGCACAAATATAACTGTGAAGAAGAAAGCTATTGCGCACATGACAGCGTAAAACCAAAATGTTGTGTAACTGCCCCAATTGTCAACCATGATGTTGTACGTTAAAGCGACCACTAATCCAAACATCCAACTGACAGAGGTACTTAAAACAGCCCCGGGTCCTCTCACTTTTGTATCAAACATCTCTCCGTTGAACGTTCCAGGAATAATGCCGAAACCTGGAAACATAAACCGGAAGGTGAGTTAAAACGATTTTCAAATTATACTGAATTCTTAAATCAACTTTCTGCTCTGAATTATACGAAAACAAATAAGCATTTGTTGTATGCTTATATACTGTATAGGAATGTTAAAATATATACAAACAGACAAATTAATAATCTGCTTTTTTGGGAGTCGGTTGATGGTTAACTATAACTTAAAATGAATAACGACAGTTATAAAATCGTTTGAGCCTAAAATTGTCTGAATAGGTTGGACATTTTAATTCTTTATCTAAGGTATAGCATTCCCATCCCACTACCACATCTTGAATTTCGAAAATCATTAAATCTTACACATTCGATACTCACCTAAGTTATAAGACATGATGAAAGCGATGAGTGTCACCAATGGCAGCCATTGTATGGAGTCTGTGGACGGGTGGTCGATATGCGCGAGATAGAAGTAAAGACCCAGCAGTATCTGAAAACAGATAGTTTCTATAGTACGAGTAATATCTTTGTAATCCCCACTGACAAATCAATCCCCTTCTAGCCGAATATTGGCCGTGGTGGCCAATCTTGACGGAGATCAGCCAGGTATGCAGGAGATATTAAAGTATGTGAGTACAATACACGTGTGCAATTCCTGTTCCTTCACTCACATGGTGTTGATCGGTAACGGAACGGTCTAGTGCATATAGTTGTCGCATTTTTTCCATAACAAATTTCTATCAGGGTCATAATATGGAACTGTTTTGTGAGCAGACTACTTTATAAACATTTAGCCCAACAATTTCTTATTAAACTATTCATCACTATCAATCGATAGCATCCATAACTTCTTCCATATTTAAATAATAATTAGTAATAATGGTATGTTGAAAAACTTTAAAATATTAAGTTATTGGACATTTAAAAAATCTAAAGGTTTTATCCTTACCAAACTTATACAGCATGTAGCAGTCGTGAGCAACAGAAGTATTTTTCTGCCAGATCTTTCAATAAATATTGGAGTAATACAACTAGCAAAAAGTTGGGTGACTGCAATGATAATCGCAGAAATATGAGATTCTAATGAAGAGTTGACCAGGTCGAAGATAGACGTGGCGTACAGTATCACCACCATCACACCACTCATTTGCTGTAATACCATCAGAGTCATTGTGATTATTATAGTCTTTCTGTTACTCTTTACGCTGAAGATTTCTGTCCATGCTTCCAGCACTCCCACTGGTTCATCTAACTTTGTAGACAACACGGCTTTCACATCAGCTTCTCTTCCCAGACTTATTAGAATGTCTCTGGCTTTATCTTCTTCGTCTATAACAAAAATAATAATCTTTATATCTTTTTTTAATAACATTACTAAATTAGGCATCGGAAAGAGATTACATTTCTTATGTTTTAATAATTTCTCGTTAAACCGTGTATAAAAGCCAAATATTGTTTAAAACTTTTTATTTTTTGAGTTGTTATTTATTATAAAACATAATATTTAATTGAATTGAATACAAAGCAAATCATTTTGGGGTGACTGAAAATCAGCGCTGATCTAAACTTTGGTTTCGGTCAGCACAAGCTGAGTCATTCCCTTTTGCTTTTCAATCATATTAAGTTTCTTTTGTTTATTTTTTATTTTTTTTTGTATTGATTGTTAATTTTAAGGCAATAAACCATTTTTTATTTTATTTATTTTATCTTATATTATTTTAAGGAGTACACTACTGTAATTTCGATTCAACGTCACAATCAATATTTTTAAAATAGTGGTATGTTGAATCTTATTTAAACTTAACAAATAAAAAATAAAGAAAAACATCAAAATTCTAATTCATTTTGAGAAATTCCCTTCCCCATCTTCGCAGTTCAAAGTCGAATAACGATATTTTTGATATCGTAGTATCTTAAACTTAAAACAAAAAGTCCAAAAGTCCTATTCTACTGAAATTAAAACAAGATCCTTCCAAAACTAAGAAATCCAATGCAAAAAGAATCATTTTAATCGGACTACGGGGTACAACTTATCGTTGACCATACATAAAGAAATATGAAGAGTAGATAACCACTCTCCTTTGGAGTCGGTCAATAAATGTGAAAGTTTAGAAACATATTATTGTATAATATTATTATATTATAAATTTAGAAAAAGCTAAACGAAATTGGATGAAATTTAGCATAAACATCGTCTATGTCCTGAACTTACAAATAACTTTTTATCCCTGACTTGGTTTCGTGGAAAAATATTTATTTATTCGTATTTTTTAAATACAGATGTCGTATTGTAGTGATTCGGAACATTGATTTGGGACTTTTGAAGCGAGAGAAGCAAGTCGCGAGCTACATCTAGTGTATTATAATTGATTACAATTTAAAATATTAAAGCCGATAAGAAATAATGTTCTTTTATAATTGCAACATCGAAAATGAGTTACTTGAGATTGTAATTAATACCCCATACTAAGCTCACTTTCTATCCAAGCGGGTGTTTATCTTCAGTAGAATCTTTATTATTGGCCTTTAGATTAGATAATATTGATAATATTTTTTTACAATTGATATATCTATAATCATTAGCCGCAAAACATAAGTCTCTCAACACAAATCAATTAAGATAAAAATTACTCATAGCTGTCTCGGTGGCGTAATTGTATTGTGCGCGCAGAGAATATTACGACTAAACGAACGCAGTTCGAGCACCGCTCTAAAGTCTCGGTATTTAATCAGGTTTTTTTCTCAACATCAGCCTGGAATGGAAATAAAACTATTTTACGGATTTGATCGCGGTTTTTTATATTATAATTTTCTCCCGACGTTTCGAAGACTTTGCAGCCTTCCTGTTCGATATGTATAATTTTAAAATGTAGGTAGATATTGTAACTTTGACTTTCCGGATGACCAAAACCTCAGTCCGCCCCGTGACCACGAAGGCTGCAAAGTCTTCGAAACGTCGGGAGAAAATTATCAATATAAAAAAACCGCGATAAAATCCGTAAAATAGTTTTATTTCTATGTCTAACATTCGCGTAAACATAAGAAACATTATATCAGCCTGGAATCTAAAATTTGTGCCCTGGGATAGGGTTGCCGCTACCACGCCACGGGAAAGATTACACACGGAAAGTGGGCGCACTATCTGTACTCGTTTCGCGGGAAAAACGACTGTGTGTATAAAATATCTTATCATTTTAGTAAATATACGCTACGTAATCAAAGTATTGATATACAAGCGTCGTGATATGTAAATATGTTGTTTATCGATAACATTATTCAATATTCCGCAGTAAAGGAAGATACACTCATATCAAATATTAGCGATAAGATTTTACAACCAAGATCGTTTCGTGGAGGCGTATGAGGTATTCAATTTATTTGCGATCTTAACGGCTTATTTCCGTAATATGCTACCGAGAATAGACATGATGTTATTTAGCTATCAACCATTATGATGGAAAGGCGTTGAAGTCTGCGAAAGACCAGTTTTTTTCTTTTTCATTCGCGTGTCTTTTGCTCATGGATGTCTCAGTGCGATGTATATAGTCTAATGAGACAACAATCCATCATGACTGGAAAAACATGCGCAGACTTTACGCGCTTTCCAAGGCACGGACATATAACACCGTCAACTTCCTTACTGCGAGCTGCGATTGACTAATTTTATGACGGACAAAACCAGTCAGATTTTTGTATTTAACTCGACCCAGCCACAGCTCAGTAGTTGTACCGCGTACGCAAAACAAATACGCCACCGAAGCAGGTAATATTTACAACTTACTTATCAAAAGGTAGAAATACGGTGATTCTGGCATGATGAATGTCGCAGCACAGAATGCGGCACCTATGCCGACTCCGACCCATCCAGCCACCGGATAGGACGCAAATCCACCAACTAGGTAGCCGATTAACATGCCTAGAGAGTTGGACACGCCTGTACCAACGAGTAACATGCCTCGAATGTTTGTTGATCTGAAATTATAAGTTACATTGATTTAAACAAACATGACGTCATACTTAAGTATATATTCCAAACAAACTCTATTAAACTTGCAGCTCAGATGTAAGTTCTCCCACTTTAGTGGTAAATAAATTGCACTTTAGTACTTGCGTCATGGGAACTTTACTGGACATACGAGAATCCACTTGCTCGTTTATCCTTTTATTAAGAAAAACTTACTACGTACGTTTTAAATTAAAAAAAAAAAAATTAATAAATTCAATTTCTTTAAAAACGATACTTAATTTTGAAATTACGCAATCATTTTCAATACCTATATTTAATATTGAAATCTGACTGTCACTATCAAAAATTTATACTCACGGTATCTCAGCTATGTACACCAAATTAATAACGAATATTATTCCAGAGCAAAGTCCTGCCATGATCCTTCCAATATATACCATGGCCACATGGGTGGCCAGTGCTTTCAGGAGAAAGCCGATGCTGCCAATCACGCCGCCGAGCAAGAGGCATGGTATCCTGCCTTTAACATTCGACAGATATCCAGCAACGTATGGTCCTGTCGATAAATATATACATTAACATAATTTTTCCCCTGTTTAGGGGTAGACAGAGACCACACTAATATTTTAATTCAATATTTTCCAATACACAGATTTTCAGCAAAAAGCCTGTTGTGTTTTCATACATTAGAATACAATAAGTGGAAGGGTAAAAAGGCTGCTTGTATGGTGTTATAACTGCTGGAGTCAAAATGCCTTTTTATAATCGTTATCGCTAACGTTATGTATGGCAATGACATACCCTAGCGATAGACTTATCGATAGGATATGTTGCCATATTTTTTCGTTTTCTATTAGCGTTACCAATTAGAAAGGCTATTTGGTCACGATTTCTGGTGAGTGTATGTGCCTGTGCAAAAAAAAGAAATTTAAACTCACCAAAAAGTCCAATGAAAGTCAACGGTCCTATTAAGAGAATGCTTGAGAGTCGTCAAGAGCCTCAGGGAGGGGTGTCTCGTCAGGGTTTTGCAGCTTCACGATCGCGTTTGCTGGCCACCCTCCAACGTAACCGCAAAGTATCTGCCCGAGGTAAGCTTAAAAACAGGTAATCATTTGGAATTAGTTTTAAACCATGGTAACTATTTTTTAATAATTTATGCATTAGTGTGCAGTCACTGTTGTGTTCCGGTTTGAAGGACATTGTAGCCAGTGTAACAACTAGACATAAGACTAAACATCTCATGTCTCAGGATGGCGAGCGCAGTAGAACAATATTTTATAATTCAAGGTGTTGGATGGTGTTTCTACTGTTTATGCGTGGTCATATCGCGTACCATCAGGCGAACGGCAAGCTCGTCTCGTCATTCAAAGCCATAAAAAAGCAAGTTATTGGCACGGCATTGGCAATTTTGTAATACTGGAATAATTATCCGATGCATACAGATTTTATTGTGCTTCTTAAATAACATTCTGACAACGGTGATTACAATTATAATGCAGCGACCTAGACCTATAATCATCAATTTCAGATTTTTTAAATAAATTATCTCTCTAGTTTAACTCAGTTCAGGGAAGCTCTACAGTGGGAATTTTATTACAGAAAAAGACCTTCAGATATGCGTAATTCAAAGTGAAAGACAGTAATTAAATGAATTACCGATAATCTGAAACTAAACGTTATAATCATTCTCAGTAATATAGGTAAGTCAAGAAGTAATCGCTATAGTTTTTGGAAGGCGATGATTTAAACTATAATTATAAATTTTC
>JAUDJH010000154.1:0-16894 GCA_036320925.1 Automeris io | reverse complement strand
ATGACACCTCGTATGTGTCATGATTGGGCGCGTGGAAACGGTAACGATAGTGAATATTGAACGGTGGGTAGGGATGTCTGGAAAATTAAAAGCTTATTATATAATTTAATGTATTGTTCTTCTGTGACAGTTAAACAATTACCCAATTTTATGTATTTTTCATTCGATCACAAAAGTGTCAATTTCTATCATACTTCATATTTAAAGTTCAGAGCCTTCTTAAAATCTGACACTATGTGCTCTAAACAACGGTTGGTTTGTTTTCAAAAACAAGCTAGAATGAGTTTTAGATAATCGGTAGAAAAAATATTCTATGTCTACAAAAAATACGAAGCCGATTAAATATTTTCATTTGAAGAATAATGTGTACTTACCTAGGCCTATACCGTGTTACGGTAATTGTGGATCCAACTAGCGTGAGTTTGTGGAATATTCTGCCTATAGACAACAAATATCGTTTCGTGGGAGCCGCGTTGGACGGCTTGCCGCACTGCGGCGCCACTTTAGAGGGCGGGGGCGCCGCCGTCGACGGACAGTGAGACTCTATCACTTCGTTCTCATTCACACCCACGATTAGCTGGAAACCCTGGAATAATATAAGAGAACTAAACGTCTTGTAAAAAAATAATAGTATAATTTTTTTTCATGCATTTTGCTTGAATTCTGTAATCGATATTGATTTATTTTAAAAACATATACCCATGAATTGAAAAGTATAATTTAGGCTAAATTTGAGAGAGGAAGAGAGAGAGTAAAAATGTAACTGGTAAAAATAAGCATAAAAAATTACTTATGGCTCACATTCCACTTATACTTCTTTATTTTTGGAACAGTAAAGAAAACTTTGATCAATATAAGACTAATACCTGCGCCAATCTCTGAGAGACCAATTCCTTGAAAACTTCCATCGTCGTCAGCGGGTCTTTATATATGGCCCTATTCTGAGCGAAGTCAGCGTTCACGTCGTCAGGCAATAGATTGTAATCCGACACTAGATAGTCGTTCTGCAGCGAACGTTTGTCAGGAAAGTAATCCGTTGTTATAGGCAGACAGGCGGGTATCGTCAGCGACTTCCAATCGACACCTGACATACAGGTCATAATTGTTTGAACACATATTCTTTTGATACTGTGTTTTGTCGTGGAAACTAAGTTTTTTATGCTACTCTAATTGAACTCTATCATCATTCACAGCTAAAAGCGTTTGAATTATACGCTAGAATTTTGAACAGGTGCTGTTTTTTTATCACCGAGCTATATTTGCATATTATATTTGATATACCTGTTACCAACACTTGCCTGCGTGACATGTTAGCCGGCTATCGTGACAGTTACGCGTGTCACGCAAAAATAAACTTATTGATGTGACAATAAGGTTATTTTCCCGTGACACTCGTAACTGTCATTAACTGTGATATTAGCCGGCTTACATGCAAGCAGGCATGAATAAAAGAGTAAAGTATAAACGAGCATTCAAACTTATTGTCGTGATAAATATGATAAAAATAAAATTAAAAAAAACTACATGCAAAGCAAACCTTACTCGTATGTGAAATGTAGTGAAAATGTAAAAAGCCCATAATAAATCATGCAATGCACGAAATTATTTCATCGCGTTCATGCATTTCATTAGAAAAATGTGAAAGCGTATCAGGCACGATAGTTGTGTTCATATAAAATGAACCGTTGTAGTAACAGTTATAACTAGTAACTGTTCGCCATTGGATTTGCTAGTGGCAATTTAAATAAGCTATTATAGTAGTCTCCCCATAGCTGATATTAACCCCTCACGTGTATAATAAGTATCTACGTTGTGCGCTAAGTGTCTCCACGCGAGTGCGTTATACGTGCTTAAAAATCGACTTACATTTTTCTGTGGTATACAATTGTGAAAATTCATTTTAAATCATTTTTTATCAAATAATTTAAATAAACATGAAAGATGCGTGTGCGCACTTATTGACAAATTATGAAACGCACTATTTCGTGCGCGAAATTCGTTATAATTTATTAACGTGAAGGGTTAATGTATACGTATAAACTACTCAATAATGCAAATCCAATAAATTTGATATCAAACCTATAGCTCGGTTCGCTTTGGGCCCCAAGTGTGGTTTTGTAGATTATTTTTTCCAATTCGACGATATCATGAAACATCAAAAATGAGATTTTAGTAAAACCAATTCGTGTGTTATCGACTGTGTGTTGCATACATAGTGTTTTTATTTGTTTTATAATGGTAATAATAATAAAAATACAATGATAACAAATAAGTCGTATTTTTTGCGAAGAAAAAACGCAGTATATGAATTTTGATGTTTGAATTAATGATTAAGTTTCCAAAAAATCGATATAAAAATATCTAGCGATTTGAAAATATAACAAAAAAATCTTGTTTTAGCCTTAGTGTAGATATTTTATAATTGTATAATATAGGACATGTCCCATCAATTTACATAACCAAGTTTGTTTGTACATAATTCAATACAATAAAAACACTTTGTATAAACGGATATGACTCGGTGGTTAAGTCGATTTATTAGATGGTAGGTTCCCAGGTCGCTTCGTCTATTCCTATCGCTAAGCACCAGTGTACAAGCACTACTGTGTCCCCATTTGCTATACTTGAAAGCCAGTTGATTTACTGGGTATTGTGAAACCTAACATGATGTATCAGAGTGGGCAATGCAGTGCTGCTTTTTGACAGAAATGGCGCTTACCGCAGGGCATGCGACTACCTCATCTCAGAATTAATTTGTACAAGATTGTATTATTACAAAATGTTTTTTTTTGTTAAAGTATTGGTGTATACATTTTATATTGGTGTAAATAAATGAACTATACTGTAAAACCTACGATAAACCTATGTTTATAATTTGGGACAGAGGTTTATCATTTGTGATTATATAATTATCGATATAATACAAATCGATTATTAAAATTCGCTCGTTAAATCGATCTCTAGGATTCCGTGCATAAGAATATCGATAAATACCTACGCCATGTTTAACAGCAGTTGTATAAGTCCAAATTGTTATGAGTTGCTTACGTGTCCTGGTTGCCCTTCTGCCTACCCTTTTAGAGATAAAGGTGTCGTGTGTTTTGTTTTTTCGTATCGTAATAGCTATTTCAAGGAGAGCTATAACTTGAGGGGGTGCCACCACAAGCCCCAGATACTGCATCCCGTCAGCAGGATTTGTGTGATTACAAATTAAGCCTATATACACCGCTTCGACTATCTTCACTTTTAATTTTTTAAACCTTTAGACACAAATATTTAAGTCGTATTTTGCATGTAAATATTTTTTTTCGATATTTTATTATTTTTAGTATAATTTTGTTTTATGATAATCACATTTTTAGGATTCAAGATTATTCCATGTTGACAACACTGCATTAATTAAAAAATTATGCTAACCAAAACATATCAAACCCTTGTTTCGTGTAGAAGTATATTATTATTATTTTTTAAAGATAATTGATTAATTGTATAACATGAAACGTTAGGGATGTTGACTGGTTTTCAATTAACTGTATCATTTTTAATGAAAATAAAATTAAGTAGAATACATACACCAAAAGGAGAAATAAAACGAAATAAAACAACGTGTTTTAAAGTCTACAAAATTATACTTTAAACACTTTGCATCTACCAAAAAAAATAATCTTTAAAGTAGGTAAATTTATTTATTCTAAATTTTTAGGTTTCTCACAAAACAGCTAACTGGCTTTATATTGCAGATAAAAATGTGACGTCATTGATTTTTTACATTACTTAAAATTACATTTAAATAATTATAAAATAGTCAACATCCCTATTGAATAAAAAATGTAAACGTCTAATAATGCATGAAGGATGCCAATCTCATAACACAATGCACAAAAGCTTCGGACATTATATTTTGATGTTACCTGTAGTAAGGGCTGGCGTCCACTCCTGCTCGCCGGTGGCTCCCCAAAGTAGGGCTAGAGAAGCGTTGTTAGTTGTGGAAGGTGTTCCCGTCACTCCCAACACGCTCAGTGCACCTGATGCGCTTATCATGCGCTTGCGGCTCATTACATTACCTGAAATAATATGGAAAATAAATATTATTACTAAACAATATTGTTATACATTACAAAATTGACATACTTAATAGTAAATTCGATGGAAATTGCATAATAAAAAAAAATTGAGTGGCACATTTTTTTTAAATGATTATGCATTATTATTGTAAGAGATACTTCTCAGTTTGTTTTGTTCATTTACACAATCCAGTGTTATAAATAATATTTAGTAAATCTGTGCAATAAATCTTAATTAAATAAAATACAATTGCCCTAATATGGAATTCTCCCCTATGATAAAACAAATCAAAATAATATAAATGCTCACCGTCAACTTGGTATATAGAGTGGTTGTTGTTGATGATGGAGGAGCCGTTGTCTTTGGTGTTGTTGTCGCAGCGGTGCTCGTCGCTGCGCGCCGGCTCGCCCGCCGGCCGCGCCTGGTAGTGATGCTGCTGGATAAGGACGCCGGTTGGACCTGCACACGATCAAACTGATATTAAAGCCTATGGTAACATAGAGTGCTGCGTTTGTTATTTATTCACTATTGCACACAAAAATAATAATAACAAAAATATGATAAACATAAAGTACAAATAGCTTTCTTATCGCTCTAAACAATGTCTTCCAGACATTCATTAAAAGGCTATCGTATTAATGGAGAGGCTAAGCACCAACAAATCGAATCGCATATTATTTATTTACACTTTATTGTACATCAGAGACATAAATTATGGAACAAGATAAGAGAAAAAAGTACAAATGGCCATTTTTATATTAATACATTTTTAATAAAATATTAAGTCATTGCATGTGTGATGATTCGGCTCGGCGCGTCACGGCGCGTTTCTAATAGCTGTTTTATAGTGAACGTTAAATAAGCGAAATAATGCAGCTCCATTCGATTTGATTCGGCCGGTCTAGTGGACGCTAGCCACGAGACAAATAAGAAATCAGAAAAACCATCAGTAATCCATTTCGTTCACATCTATTTTATAGACAAAAAATATAATTTAGTACCTGAAACAACCTATTTAGATATACATATTTTTTTAGCCCTACCTTTCGGAAATATATGCGTCCAACGTCGCCTATTACTGGTCAGTTTGACCGTCACGTGCGAGGGGTCGAACGGGTTGATGAGAGCGCGTCCCGTCCGGATCACGGGCTTGTGCGACGATATCGAGCTGCGCGGCGACAGACGGTTGCTACCCACCGGCGAGTCCGTCACGTCGCCGCCCATTTCGTACGCCGACGATATAACTGAAAACGAGAGAGCATGTAAGACGTATTATTGGGCCATACTCACCCTACTATATTGAAACAATTGCGATTAAAACTGATAAAGAAAATTCTAAGGATTTGATTGTCTGGAAGAGATCGCTTTTTAGCAATAAGACCGCATTAATGCACATTTTTATAATATAGCAATTGTTTTATTTTGATGTATTATTTGGTGTATGCAATAAAGTGTTTCATTCATTCATTCTAAGGATTTACCATTAAAGTAAATTATGAAATTTTCAATGGAAAGGAGACAATTGTCCATTCTTTTACTCTTGGACACGGTATCCCCTAGAAAATATCTCCAGCTACGCTCTTGTGAATATATGCTATACGAACAGACTACCAAGTTATTAATGTGGGACAATAAGTGCTAATTCAAAAAATATAGCACATCTATAATATATAATCAACCTCCACTAGTCAATATTATGTCTCCTAGACTGTGGTGTATATCTGGATCAGACATTTTCCTGTGATGTAGTGTTGAAGTAGGAGGGCTCCTTCTACTAATGCCTTCGAGACCGGCCACTGATGTCTTTTTCGTTCGAGTCACTCTTTGCACACTGCAAAAGAATATTGTAGATATGACAATATTTTTTAACATAGTTATTAAAAACAATTAAGTTAATATTTTCATATTTAATATTAGATATTATAATAAATTTTACCATGTACTATGAGCAGGCGGCAATTGAAATACTTGAGCGTCGTACGAATCATAGTCAAATATCGAGTTATGCATGCAATCATCCTCTTTCAATAATTTTCCTTTTCTCTCGTCTTCGTACATTTTTCGTAAAGGTTCTTGACTTTTTCTGGGCGGTAATTTTATCCTTGGTATGAAGTTTGAATATGCCACCTTCTTGTTGGTTGAATAGAACGACAGATTAATCCAATGTGGCATAGAATAGTCATCGATAGAGTTCAAATTACTGTCTTTATTATGGAATTTTAAAAGAGGCACGGCGTGTAGTGGTTGCTCTCCAACGCAGACCAAATCGCTTCCGACACCATTGTCAATAATTCTCTGTTTTGTTACGTTCGTTAGCTCTCTGTCTACCTCGAACACGCCTACTCCTGGCGTTATAACTACACTCAGTTGTCCAGTACGGTCAAAACATCTATCTAGGTAGTGTTTCTCAAATACTGTCAAAAAAAACAATGTAATGTTTAATATCAAGTCATGATAAATTATTGTATTCAGGTTTTAAAGAAAATTATTCTATAATGATATGTGCTAGATTGGAGAATACAAACAAAATATCTGTAATCTCATTTATAAATTTAACTAATCTATATATGCAAATACAGTTTCAATATTTTTTTTTTATCTAGTATAGATTATAATTTTGATTTTTTTATTGTAAAAGCTTATTATATATTCCATGATGAATACAGGATGTGCTAAAATTTTAATTATAATTATACAGTTTAGTAACACTACTTAATTTACCATTTAAACTCATATTCAATACTTCAAGAAAATTTCCTTGTGCTGCAGTGGAGTTTATAGCAGTTGGTATGTCCATATTAGGCCTTTCGTGATATTGTAATACTATTTTCTGGTAGTCAGTGAACAATCGCCTTAACTGCAGAAGCACATTTGACCAATCATCATACCTCTCATTTTGAACTGCAACCCTATTAACAAAGGCATTAAATTCAATTTATTATATTGTTATTATAAATATCTAATTTGCGTTTTGTTGCAGATTATTATATCAGAAAATGTATGGCTAATACCTGTAAAAGTCTTCATAAAATCTTCCTCTGTAATCTTTTTGCAAACAATCTTTCATATGTTGGGGAAATTCTTCTAAAGACTTTGCCTTATAAAATGTTCTTGAAAACAAAACTATTGTCACTTCATGATTGCTGCCATTTTTCTGAAATAGTTTAATTATAATATAAAATTGCACACACAATATATTATATTAAAATATTGGTCATTAAAATTCTATACATTACCCTCCACTTTGCAAAAAGGTCTGCAAGGAAACCATTAACAGCTTTTTCGAAATACAAATCACCATGTATATCAAAATCCCACATTTCTGACGACATTTGTATGAAAAGATAGACCATTGAAGTTGAGGATCTGAATACAATCTTTGTGTCTTCAGTAATGACACCACAAGCTACTCTGTCACCTTGCGACCACATCTCATACACTTGACATCTTATAGCACCACCACAATACTCTATCTTCTTATTTATATACACACAGGTGTCAACCTAAAATAATATGAAACCAATTGATATACATATCATAACACAGTATATTAAGTCAAAATCTTAAGGGCATAAAGTTGTTTTTTCTTCATTAATTGAATTGCATCCATAGTATCTTAATCAAAGATAAATAAGAATGTAGCATGGTTACAATTATTTTTCCCAATTTGTTTTTTTTTTAAAGTCTGTCTCTCACATTTTGTCAATAAAACCAACTTTTGTGTCATTTGATGCGCTATAAATATATTCAGTTTAGTGCTGTTTCATTAAACTAAATGAGTTGTGTAATATTTACCAAATGGTTTTTTAATCTCCACATTTCAGATCTCCCCATGTATTGATCTTTGAATGTCAGCTCCACAGAGTCCAGAGCCACTTCAGAAGCACTTATTGTATTTACATAAACATCAGCAAATGTTCTTAGTTGAAATGTTGTTGCTATGCTTTGTTCTACGCTGATTGTGTCTGGAAAAGGTGTATTGAAATATTAAAAAAATATATATGTTAATAGCTTTTAACACATTAGTATCTTTATTTCTCTTATAGCAAAAAAAAAAAGTTTCCAAATCATATTTTTAACATAATAATGTTTAGTTTCTCATTTGAATTGTTTTTATGTAAAAATTTCATGATCAACTAATTTTCTGTTACATTAGCTATTGCTTGTGGCGTAGCCCACATGAAGAACATTTCCTACTGTAGAAGTCCCTAATACTCTGTAGTGATCTGTAGCTTCACCTGTACAACACTATTTACAAATCAGATAAAAAAATAATTATTTCTGTAAGTGCAAACTA
Organism: Automeris io; assembly: GCA_036320925.1. Taxonomy (NCBI): domain Eukaryota; kingdom Metazoa; phylum Arthropoda; class Insecta; order Lepidoptera; family Saturniidae; genus Automeris; species Automeris io. The sequence continues at coordinate 8,532 of JAUDJH010000154.1, read as the reverse complement.
TCCGGATAAAAAGTAATGTATGTGTTAATCCAGAATGTGGGCTACCTTTGTGCTGATTTCATCCAAATGTGCAGCAGTGTCTGTGTTTATTTCTAACAAACATCCAAATATTTTCACAAACTTTCCCAATTATAATATTAATAAGGTACGATTACAAAAGTAGATGTGTGATATTTGTTTTTTTTTTTATTAAAGCATCACTCAATTTTATTTATATTCCTTCGGAAGTAAAAATACAATATTTTCAGAGGAATTACTACACAAGCCAAGTATAGCTCAGTTCATTCATAAAATCGGAAAGTGTAATGTAATGTTTACAACGGTATTGCCTCTTTATGTTTTATTATAATTCAGTCAATTAAGCTGTTAATTTGATTTAAACATACCTCTACCCCGGCCTGGCGCGTCCACCTTCGTAACTTGAAGTAGCAAACGTGGATAGTCATTTTCTGGATGATATATTTCCACTATATCCTTTTCTTTTAATCCAGGATAATCCTTAAGATTGATTATTAAATCTACAGCTGTTTCAAAAAGTAGTGTTTTAGACACAATAAAATTTGGAAAAATATTTTATATATTAAATATTATGATTTGTTACTTACGACTGAAACTAGCCTGGTGAACTATAAGCTTAAATGATTTCATTGTGTGATTCTTAATATTAAAATGTATAGAAAATAGTTACAAATTTATATCATTTTGCATAAATTCAAAGAGAATTATAATATATATGGGCATAAATTCATCACTACATTTTTCGTAAACAAGCAGTTCTAAGGAGAAAAACTGGAATAAGGATGCATATTTCGATTCCACTTTTTGGAAATCGATTCATGTACAAAATGCAGTGAATACTTATATCGATTCAATACATAGCGCTATTCCAGGTAATTCGACTAAAACTTAAAAATACTAAAAACTCTCTAAACGCATGAACTATGGCTTTGAATATCAAAATTACATAAATGTAGCATAATAATTATAATCTTTAAATGTAGCTTCTACTATAAAGCTACATTTTTAGTAATACTTCAAATCGATTATCGACCACCTATAAAATCATTAATATTTTTGATTTAGACCATTCGGAGCTAACTTCACATTTTTATGGTGTTGCTAAAATAAGAAGGAATATACTACTTTTAACAAATAATTCCGACTCAACCCCAGGGAAAATCCTTTTTTCACCACCTTACTAAAGAAACTATTAATTAACATATGTTTAAATCTGAAAAAGAAAGCTTATTTGCACAGTGTCTAATACCCCGACCCTTTACTGAGTAGGTGAAATAGTAAATGCATAGTTCTAGTCTACGAGAATTAAAAATTAAACCTACATTGGTATCATTATTATTTACTGGTGATGTGTTGTTTGAGGTGTTGTTGTCGGTTGTCACTTGTCCTTGTCCTTGGTTGTTGTCAAAGTGTCATGAGCCTTGTTCAGATTTAATTTATGAATAGTTTTCAATAATAATATATAAAATAGGTAATTATATTGAGTATAATGTGAAAACCTGATGTTATCACACAAAATAGAGCGATGTATTCGTTGGAAGTACGAGAATTTGTCAGCAATGGAGCTGTTTTAATAACAATTTTACAATTTTTATCTGGAATGTAAGTGCGGTTTGAACATCTGGAAAATGTTTACTAGCTTTTTATCCAGATATGAACGTAAATTGTATAATTTCGATCTTCTTTTCAGCCTCGTTTGTAAGCAATATGTGCTTAATCGTACAACAGCAGAAGCATCGCCTTTACCATTTGTATTCGGCGCTATTTCGTGAGTTTTTTCTGCTTGAAAAAGAATTAAACAAAACATTTTTTCCATATAATTTTATGCTAGTTTAATAATAAAAATATTAAACATTACCTTTGTTATATTTTATAAAACAATAACTATATTTATGATCAAAGAAAAAAAAACAAAGTCGTCATTGTACACGTAATCAAAAAAAATATTATTATTTACCTATATTAATTATTCTTGAATAGTTTAATTTAATATAAAGATTGTTTGCAATCAAAAGGCAAATTTACAGTAAAAATGTTTAATTTTAGCGCTGGTTTATGGATTCTGTATGGAACAACAAAGCCTGACAGTAAAATAATATTTGTCAATGTTGTTGGCGTTTTTTTGATGATTTGCTACATCATAGTATTCTATATTTATACTATAAAAAAATCATCTCTTGTGAAAATTATAGTTGCCACTGCAGTATGTATTTTCTCTCTACTTTGGTATGTTTCCTTAGAAGAGGATAATGAGATACTATTGAGTCGATTAGGTAAGAATTTTAAACACCTTTATACAATATTTTTGTTAATTTTACTGTGGTCTATCACAATATAAATATATAGCACCGTTCCTACTCCTTGTTTTTTCTATATTGTGTAATTTCCATACTTTTCATGCACTGTTTTAGTGTGATTATATACATATTGAATCTTAAAAAGACTATAAAAATTATGCCATATGCCTAAATTTAAGCCATAAAGTAGTATTAAAGCTGCCATGCATTAAGGTTGAAGGTGTATGTAGGTTCGGCAATATTTTAAATAACAAAATGTTATTTTTCAGGTCTATTAGCATGCTCTCTGACACTACTTACAGTTGCTGCACCACTAAGTAAATTTTTTTATGTGCTGAAAGTTAAGTGCACTGATTGTTTACCTTTTCCTATGATACTGATGTCATTCTTTGTATCTGCTATGTGGTTTTTCTATGGATTATTAGAAGAAGATGTTTATATAACGGTAAGATTTTCATAATTGTTCTTATTACACTGTATATGAAACTGCATTTTAGCGTATAAAAACAATTAGGTATATTTATTTTAATTATTTTTTCAGACTCCGAATTTTATTGGTGGGTCACTGGCAGCTCTGCAGTTGTCTCTGTTTTTAATTTTTCCTCACAAGCCAGTATTACAAGGTGCATCAAAAAGTATATTGGCGTAAAGTGCCAATTACATTATAAACAATAATATTTGATGATAACAGTGAAATAAGTATAAGACTATCAAAGAGTAGGCTAGCTTACTATGTTTAATATTAATCAGGAAATGTAAACAAATATGTATCCACTTGTGAATTGTATTTAGTATAACGCTAAATTTGTACAATAATCAGCAATTACACAGTGTAATTTTGTGACAACCATAAAAATGTGTAATACCGTGTAATCCATTATAATGTGCTTTAGGTTGTCTTAGTTGGGTTGTATTAACAAATCCTAGAAATTATTTCAGAGGCGGTTAGATTTTACATTTTTAGAATATGAATGCATCTTACTTTTAACAGTTGTACTATCAGATTTGAAAGATAATATTTTAAACATGTAAACTGTCCTATTCTTGAAGATAAGTATATTACATTTTTGTGATAAATCATATATCAGTTTTCCATTGTATTAGTTTTGTGTTTCTTTATAAGGTTTGTGTAGTTTGTGTTCTTGATGTTTGCATTTAGTTTGTCTTGTCATAGTTTAATTTTATTTATTGAAGATTTCTCTTGATTATTTAGTTTTTTTTAGTAGAGTTGATCTCGTAACTCGTAAAACATAAATGTATTATTTATTTGTCATAATATTTATTTAAAATATTATTCTTACAGTAATTATTGGTTGTGATGTTATTTTTTATGTTTTTCTTTAGTGAGACCGAGCACATGGTCATAAAGGGTATGTTAAATTTTTGGCTACGGATTGTACCCTTAACAAAAGGTGAAAAATTGCAAATATTATTCTGTAATAAAATACATAAAAAAATCTTATTTGAATAAATTTGATCCCGAAGTTTTCTAATTAAAAGTGCAGCACAAATTTCAGAGCAATATAAACATGTTCATTGTAAATGTTTTTGCCTACAAATAATTCAATTTCACAATTTATGTGTAAATTGTAACTGTAATAATAATCTGTTGAAATAATTTATTTATATATTTAAGTAAGTACTTGTAGAGCTATGTATAAATTGCCAATTTAAATCAACATGACGGTTTGTTTATTAAATTAAGATGATACTAATAATTATAATAATATGCGTATAATTTATTCATAGTCACGGATCTATGAATGAAAGTCGGCCTCCAACAATAATCTCGAAGGTTCTCTATTGATAATATTTCAGTCTGCAAATGAGAACTTAGTATAATCATCTCTGATATGTATATGTGCTCAATAATCCATATTGACCTAAAATGTTTATGAGACTGTGTATAAGGTCAGTACAAATTATTGTTTCCTTAATAGGGTTCACCCTGGTAATGTGAATTAAAAATATATCGATTACCTACATAAGTGTGTTCAAAACAAGTCATCATTAATGAAATAAATTTTTGTTAATGCCTAATGATGCAATTTTTCAGTTTTTTATTATACTCAATATTTTCTATTTCATTTCAAGTTTAACACTAATTACTTTATTACGCCGTTCAAATTTTACTTTGATGCCGTAATAAAGTCTTTAGTTTAACGTGGCTAATAATTTCAGAAAACGTTCACCGATAACTCGTCTATAATTATTATGGTCAGGGGAAAAATTGGTCAATCTAGCGGCGGGAACAAAACGCGTTGTTGCTGCTAGTGGGGGAATGACTAGTATCAATAACCAATACACACCCCTTATTCTGTATGACAGTGTAAACTCTTAACGCGGCCGTGTTACGTTATCTTCGAGTAATTCTCGTGGAATAGCATTCTGTATGCCAATTTCTGTTATCTCAAACGCGACGCGGTGAGTTACGAGCTTGTTATGCGCTGTCAAAACAACGTGTGGCATAGAGAATATGGCTCCTGGTATATAATATGGTAAAAAAAATCGAATAAAAATGATTACCAGGCTATACCTATAAAACTTAATCTTAACCGAGGTTTATAGTATTAAAACTGTGGTTAAGGAATTGAACATAATTTGAGTAATAATATATTTAATTGCTTTTATTACACACTCAATCAATATATTATTATGTTAATCCGGTAATATTGCATAAACAAAACGCACGATCATTTGGATCTATAGCACAATTACCCCTTCCATGGCGTGAAATACTCATAACTGGTAATACAATACTTAAATCCATCCCGTCATCTAGGACTTTGGCTTCAAACGAAACATTACCCGGAGACATTAAGACTGCAATCAAATAAAATATTTTGTTATTCTCACTATAAGTTTGTATTCTTAAGACAGTGGTGATATGCAGCTCGTTACACTTCATATAAGGAATTGTTTTAACGGTTTTTGATTTGTTTTGTATGTATTTCGCCACAAGTTCTATACCTTCAGAAACTCTTTCATTATTATCGTCTATATCTTCTAGGAAGTGACAAGCGCACCATACATCGTTGACTCCAGCGTCTGCGCATTTTCTTTGTAGTGATATTTCTTTAAAGAAACTAGTACATTGCGAACATGCTGCTGAACTTGCGTTGGTGTGATTGGGGAAGGTTAATATATCGATTATCGTCGAGTATACGTCATGTGGCGATAGCATTCGATATTGATTTATTTTTGTGTTGTTGAATTCCTTTGAATGTAGTCTTTGAAATTCATAAGGTACCCACATAAAGAACATAGGAAGTCGTTTCTCGTAATACGATTCTTGATCTTTTTTGAAATCTCCGAAATTCATACCATGATCGCTTAGCAATAACACAAACGTATTATTTAGTGAACCCGTTTTGTTGATATTTTCAAAAAAAGCAACTATATCAGCGTCGATGAGTCTAGGTGTTGTTTCTATTCTAGTGCTAAATGTGTTTATCCAGAACATTCCAAAGAAATTATTCTTGTATGTCTCAACGAATTGGTGCGCGTAATCAAGCAGTTGTTTGCCCGATGGAGAATATCCTGTACAAAAGATATTGCCATTTCTTTTCTTATATTTGATGTGGAAATAAGGCCAAACGTGATGATCAGTAGAGGGAGGTGTAAATATATTTTTGTAGTATCCATCCGGTAGTTGAAAGTAATCATCTCCAAAGGCAGTGATGTATCCTGAATTTCTTAACTCATCCCATATTGTCATTTCTATGCATTCTTGCGGTATTTTTACACTGTAATTCTGATTCACTACAGTAATTTCTTTGCCAGTTAGTAGAGATATCACGTTAGGAAGCATTTCGTCGCCTACCTGTGACAAAAACATACCATTAATACGATGAACAGTAGGTGAGTAGGTACTCACTTGAAATCCAGATATACTAGCTACAAAGAAAGTTATTACAGGTAATATTTAATGTAAACTACGTAAATTTTAATGAAGGAAAGGTTCAAAATTAAACTGCAAAGGGTATTTATAGCAATAAACTTAAATATATCTATATGTATATAAATGAAAATGACAAAATGTCTGTCGGGGTCCTAGTTGGTAATAATAATGAGTACAAACCGTATGATATCCTTTATAGTCAAGCCATTTGTTTGCCTGTAAGTATTGTATGGTACGCGGCATAGCATCGTATATGCGACCACGAGACATGGTGCTCATTCCCAGAACGAGAATGTTCCATGGCTTAGGTGAGTTAGATTTTATCTTTTCTTTCTTCTTGACTAAAATATACCAGTCCTTGTATACAACATCAGTCTCCATTTTACTTATTTGAGTACTACAAGTAACAGTTATAACTTCGTGAAGGAGGTTAATTTCTTTTCCATTTTGAAACGGTATACATCTAGTGTACCTGAAAAATAAATATTCTTTTATTCGAAATAATGATGGCAACATTATATAGATATGTTTGCCCTCCTATTTTCAAATGAACTAATTGTATTACTGAAATATAGGTACTAATATATTTATAGATGAAGACAAATGAAGAAGTAGTTATGTCATTTGATGGTTCATGATCGCAGCTGTCTATAAACGTACGCTAAGAGAATTGTGATAATTCTGGAGTTGATTGTCCCCTTCTTAAGTCCCTGAAGTCCATTAGGATGTTAAATCTCTTACAATCTGAGTAGCTGCACAAAACGCTGTCGCATAATTGTTTTTTAAGATTGTTCTTACATATAAGTGTCGTTATCAAAACCGATCAGGCCAAATCTGTAACAACAGGTGATTTTTCGTTTTTTCTTTGTATATTTTGTAAGTTTCTTTTTATCGATTTCGAATGTAACTTTATTGTTTCCTGATAATTTAATAAATACTGCTCTCTCTCCACAAGTTGCTTTCATATGTGTTGTGTTTGTAAATTTTAAGTATTTTGTGTAGTTTGGTATGGAACATTTCGGCGTCTTAATCAGGAACTCCTCATTTCCTGAAAGATCATTAAAATTAACGACCTAGTAATTTATATTATTTATTTTGAACAAACTAGTATAAATACATCATCAATAATGGTAGGTATCAAGTGAATAAGTAGCCACTTACCGTACTTATGTTTTGTTACCAGCTTATTATAAAGACTCTTATGACTTTTGAAGGAAATTTTAAAATAATTCACCATGGAGTCGTAATGGTAATATGTAAGAAGGAACAGCAAACATATTGAAAATATCAAACACTTCCTCATAAAAAAATTCATTGTTCATTAAATTCCATTTAATTACAAGTTTATGTTCTGTAAAAAAAGCGTGTAAATATAGTCGTAGGTAACACACACTACTTGTTATATCAACTTAAGGAAGGAAACCAGAAAAGAGGCACAATATGCGAACGTGACGTCATCGGGAATTACGATGCGTGCGAAAGGATGAGATGGAACGATGTCCCCACTACACGCATATTACGGTCTCATTTCTTACTCAATTTAACTGGCGGTTTCACAGAAGGGCTTCTTTTTACTACTATTTATTGTTAAATATAGAATAACGTACAAAATCAAATACTCTATTTAATTATAAGAGCTATATTTGTTGTAACTTTTAAACAATACGATTGCGCATGATATTAATAGCGAAATGTAAGATATTAAAGGACGCCGTTTAACTGTTATCTAAGTGTAACAAGAGGATACCATACTTCCGGAATAAAATATGATTTTACTAGTACAATACGTCATGTTTTTACGTCACATGCATTACTGTGTTGTAAAGTGCTTGTGTGATTACAATTTCGTCGTGGTATTAAATGTTGTATTTGAATGATAGAAAATTACCTAAATGGCTAGTGTTTGTGGGTGATACTTTAAATGTATTATTAAGTAATACTGTTTCTTTTATATAGATAAATAAAATTATATTATTTGCGTATAATAATACAACTCTGTAAAACATGCAAACAGCCGTTAATATATTGTAACATTCGTTTTTCTTGTATTGTAGGTATCGATCGTAGAAATGCAACAATCTATCCCTAAGGCTCCTACTTGCCCTTTGCGACGCAGAGTTTGTAGGCGTCATAATTACAATCTTTTGTTTGACTTGCAATGTTTTTATGTATGTACGTACGTATGTTTGGGTCAATTCTTGCAATTGAATTTTAAAGCAAACCGATTAAGATAAAATTTTGCACAAACGTTTACAGCAATGCATGGTTAACTAAGTGACTTTAATCTAAATTCAATATGGTGGGCGGTCCAAGATG
>JAUDJH010000101.1:0-25472 GCA_036320925.1 Automeris io | reverse complement strand
AACCCCTAATTTAAGGGACGGTTGGTGGGAATAAATCCCTAAAATCGGGAATTTTAAAAAATATTTGGACATATTCGGTACTAATTTTGTTGTTACAGTAATGATTTGTGAGAGTTAAAACATTTATATTTGAAAAAAAAAAAAAAAATTATAAACGTCTTCACATTAAGTTGGATTTTTCAAATAAATTAATTTGTGTTTACATCAATCTTTTCAAAAGAAGCGTCTATAACTCACATAAATTTTCATAAATTATTCTCTACAAAAGATTTTTTTTAATACAAGTCCTTCGCCTGCCTTTTGCCTCATGATTACGGTTATGTCGTATAAACTTACTATGTAAGGTAGGATAACTGGCATATTGTTTAAAACTTACAAGCAGTGTGTGATGATTACATTGACAATTGCTTATATAATATACATGTAATTATATTTAGTCGTGGCATTCCACATGGGACGGCGATGGGTTCGTGAAGCAGTGTGCAGCACAGTGTAACAAAACACTGGCTGAGTTTCTTGGTGCTTCTTCTCAGAACAGTAGGCATTCCGAAGCACCGGTAGAGTCACTTCTTACTTCACTATAAGGAAATGTGTTAAGCGCCACTAGTGGCCTGTATAATGGGTAATATGTGTATAACCATAAGTTCTGATTATTGCCGGTACGGTGTGCAACACGCTGCTCTCAGGTTCCCGCAGGCAACACCTGGTACGTGTGGTCTGACACTAGGGGTGATAGCTTGACCGCGTGACTGCGTGTGTGTGCGAGTTAGTCGCTTAACTAGATATAAGTGGTGCGTTCAAAAAGCACTGCGCTGTCGTAGCCACGTCTGTGTATTTGTATGTAAACATGGGCGTCGGTGAGACACTGCGGGACACGTTTAGAACCACTCTTTACCACCCCCATCACTCTGATGCGTCCACCACGAACTAAGACAGACGGTACACCAGTGGTTCTAAAAGTTACCATATTATAATGATTTGTATATATACAGCCCATGTATAGGGCGCAGGCCACTTTTATTATGTGTAATGTGTAAGCAGTACCTACAGCGTACACTAGTTATTAAATGTAAATGTTTCTTCCGTTCCTCTCTAAAACTATTTGAAAAATATTGGCCAAAGAAAACATTGGAGACTGAAATGTAGTTTAAGGTTATTTATCACTTTTATGTATGTAATCCTCGAGCGGGTATTAGGAATATTTTGTTTTTGTAGATTTTTTAAGTGCCAGATTCAAAAGCTAAGCATTTGCGAATTTTCATGTATGTTTGAGTTCAGTTGCATAATTTTCTTCCTGATGTTAAGTTGTATCAGACATTACTAATTCATTGTTTAAACTATTAAAATAATTAATGTCCCACTGATAAGCAAAATCTCCTCCAATAATGCAACGGGACGGTCTGGACCGCGACCAATAACATAGGTCTAATGCGAGTTGGTTGGACGAGTTTGTTTTGAAATTCTTCATACATGTTACGCAATTTGCAATCTGCAAACTGGTATGAAAAATTACCTTAGCTATCCTTGGCTTATTTCACTTAGCTACCTGTCGGTCTGTAAACAGATCGAAATTGTTTTTTTTTTTTATACTTATAAACTAAAGATTTTTGTTTTCATCTCAAATATTTGTAGATTTATTTTATATTTAGGAGACTTTCTTGCAATATCAAAAGGCAACGCTTCGAAAGGTTAGAGCTTCGTAAGTGTTTATTTTCCTAAAAATTACAATCAAAAGGGTACAATTAACGGTACGTACAATTTCTTATTCCGGGAACAGTGTTTGGACTCGTCTAACGTTTATTTTCTAAGTGTCTATATATCTGTGATTTGTAACAATATATTATAAATGTTGTAGATGATCTCAAGGGCGGCGACTAGCGCGAGCCCGCGGTGGAGCGATTCTCGCGCGTTCGACATTACGTGTTGAAAGGAGATTACAAAATTCGCTCGCAAATTACCTATTGAATAAAACGGGTTAAGTCTAAAGACCCCGCCCATTAGATGATTCGGCCATTTGTCTTCATATTAATGTCGAATGTGCTATAATCGCGAAGCTAAGTCGATTTAAAATCGACTTTAGGTTAAGTCTTATCATTGTATTTAAGGTGCATTTTTTGCTAAGCGCCTTAGGCGCTCGACATTGTGTCGCCGCTTGCTCGACCCGAAGCGGTCGTAGGTTAAGTAAAATGTCGTGTGCTTAAAAGTCACTTATAGGTAAGGATTATTTTGGATGGTCACTTTCCGCTCATTGTATCTTGGGGCGAGACCTTTCTTAAATATACTATTTCTCAGTATTTTGTGTGAATGTATACGAATACAAATTAGATAAAATGCGCTTTTTTATTTTCCTTCAATCCTTATCCATTCGTCTGATGAATCCTAACACAAACTACTTAATGGTACCATGTTCGATACATACATCAAAAACGTAGGTATCACGAAAATATCCTCTTTGTTGAATTGACATAAAAATATATATAACCCGTTTCATTAAAGAAACTAATCTAAAATGGCGGCGCTTATCATGTTCTCTCGCTTACACACTAGTGCCGTCTATACTCACTCACGCGCATACCGTAGGCAGAAAAAAATCGTTTTGTTTTGCTTCCACATTGTCTTAATGCGCTAAGTGATTGCACACCAAAACAACTGAACAATAAATAATCTATACAATACACTTAAATATGATAGTACAAAGGGCGGTGTTATCGTCTAAAGCGACTTCTTCCAGACAACCTTTGGATGGAAAGAAACTAATTTAATGAATATGGTCGGTGGTTTTCTATGTTTTATAATGATATATGCAACTACATTAAATAAATATTGTAATTATAATACAAATTTTCAAGAAATAAATAAAATAATTACACATACATAAAAAAACACTGTTAGACTTCGGACATATAGTGCTGGTATACCATAGCCTTGAATGTGCTGATTGAAATTTTTATTGAACGCTAAATGAATATTACTAATTTGAAAAAAATCTTGGCCCTCAAATTTTATATGCTAACTGTACTATCTGTCAACGCAAGTACAAGACGCCATTTTAGATTCATTTCTTTAATGCATCGGCTTATACCTTTTTTCAAGTAAATATTCTCAAACAGAAGCGTTAAAAATTCCTAAGCGATGTATTCCTTTTACATGTATTTTGATATATCGTAACTAAAATAATTTGCCAGTTACTAGGCCTAAGCCATGTTTGCGTCGCTAAGTATAATGTCTGCAGTTGTTTACGTGTCGCTCGGTCTACTCAAGGGCATACAAGATCACGGAATACACGTTAGAACTCTTGCAGACTACACTGTTTATGTCAATAGTTTAATCAGAGGTTTTTATTCGAATGTATGATACTAGCTAAACGCTCGTCTAATAGCGCCACAAGTGCTGGTAAAGGGATATTGCCCAAATTTGGCGATTCCGAAACACTGCATAACTCTAACCACTGAGTCTTAATTTTTCATCCTTACCTATATTTTTCTATATCAAAGTACTAATAGCACGCGCTCTGAATTACTGTCTCTAACTTCAGTACTTCGACTATACACCTGCGACCGGATTATTCGTCTAATGTAATTTGCTGTGGTCCAGCTTGTATTAAATTGATAGTCTGTAAGGCCCCTTGTTATGCATCTCGAATAATATTTATTTAAAAAACATTTATGGTAAACATTATGTGCCACAAGATTTATTTTTAATGCATCTACCGGTAACTGGTTACACAAAGGAATTGTACTCGTAAATACATTGAAATAAAGGTCTCATTCGAACGCGTTTGGAAACCACATTATGCTTTTTACTATTGAAAACGTATTTTCATCTCATACTCATTCAAGCATTTTTTTTAACCACAAGTTTGGTAAACAAGTGGATGGTTTGTTGGTATTTTGGTTACTATGTCATTGGAGGGAAGAAGGATATTTGGGTCTCTGGAAATCTCATTCGGCATAACATGAAACGCAGCAAACTGTCACTTCGTTAGTTTTCTGTGGTGCTAGCATATTATACTGTCCGCCCATTTATTTGACAGGGACAGAGGCGTTGTCTGAGAGACTGGCGGCTTTCACGCGCTTTTACAATATATTTTATAAGTTCATATTTTTTTGTTTACCACATACCTATTTTCATTTTATTTTCTGAATAGATATAAAATCCTAACTTGTACGAGTATATGATTATGTATATAATATTAAGAACCAGTGATACATTTTTTTGCTTTTGGTGTATGTCACATCACCAACAATAAAATGGCCCAACAGAAAACCAGCACTGACTTTATTTATTTTAACTTTTGTAATATAGTTTTAAGTACTTTTTGTATGTTTTGTTTAATATATATTTACATTGTGTTTGTTACAAATAAATCATTTTTTTCGTTTACTTTCTTTTACATTTATACTGTATAATGTACACAAATATGTTTAACGTAACTTTCCCACCATATGAAATATAATCCTACTAATATTATAAATGTAAAAGTTTCTGAGGATGGATGTATGAATGTGTGTTTCCTCTTTCACAAAAAACTACTGAAAGATTTGAATAAAACTTTACAGTAATATTGGTTATAAATCAAAAGGCTACATAGGCTACAATTTATAATGATTTTGTGTAATTTGGTCATAATATAACGATACTTATCAAGTCGCAAAAAAAAATTATCTCGGAAAACTTCTTGACGCGGGCGAAGCCGCAAGCAGAGGCAATCTAATAAAGTGATTAGTTCCGAGAACTTCAAACTACAGAAATTTGAGTGAAGAGATATTTCTAAGCCGTCGAGGTAAGTTTTATCTCCTGGAGAGCCCCTTAAATAATATAATTGTTCATTTTTACCGGCAAGTAACAATGTGTGAGTGATGCTGTGTTCTGGTTGAATAGTTTTAGACCATATAAGGACTTTACGTGAAGCTAAATATGTGCTTATCAGAGTTTTAAGATCAAGTTCTAGGTAATGTTGCTGATGTGGCGGTACAATTAGTTTTCACCGCCAACTCGTCAACATCACTGAAACTGAGATGAATATTGATAATTAGGAAATAATTCTCAATAATCACACTAGATGGCAATAGACAATGCTGAATTGTGGTAGCAGAGTTTACGCTACACGTAGTTTATATACTTAACACCGAATAGGAAGCGACGTAGGGGATGCGACCGGTCAGGCGCAACGTGTGCCTGACTGAAAATCTTCCCTTTTCCATCTCTATGGAAAAGGGAAGATTTTCAGTTCAGGAACATAACCACTTATTCCTCTATAGTGGAGTCAACCTACACGCCGCCACGCTAATGTATGGGCAGTAGTATATCATCAACAGGGAAGCGATTAGCCCGATTATCCTGTTATTTTATACGTACAGTAGAAACCGGCTACATTAGTGGTTACAACGACCAAATGTGGTCGCGTCCGAAGCTCCAGAAACACCTATGTAAACAAACCGCATATGATGACACGGGAAAAAAGGTTTCCCAGAGCCATTTCGCGTAGAGCTTCAACTATAGCAACAGTTTCCTTCTCGATCGAAGATTGCCATCTTTCGGAATCACATAAAGTCCGATAAAAATGCGACTGGTTGGCCTTTTTGAGATAGAGTAGCCGCGATCGCGTTTTCGGAAACATGTTTTTAGAAAAAACGTAGCTCACCCGTCAATGGCAAATAAAATAGCCTCAGCTGTATTTTTTTTAAAGTCACTAAATATAGTAATAGCTTCATTTGAGAATGAAAAATAATTTATAGAAAGGAATGGTTTGTATCTTTCTGAAAAGTTGTGTATGCATCTGGAATAAGGAGCGAAGAGTTCTAATGCTCGTTTCAACGCTGCAGCATTTTTAGGCTTGGGCAGATTAGTTAATGCGCTTTAGTCGATTTTCATCAGGTTTGACCTTCTTTTGTAACCCGTATACGAGAAGGCTTATCGTCATTTGAATAAATATTTTTTTATTTGTTCAGTGTAAAATTGTATTTACTTACTAGTTCCATAAATTCTAATAAATTGTCCTGTTATTGTTTTGTCTTTCCACAAGCGTCAACATCGTTAAGAGCAGTGAATACACCTTGTAGGTGTTCTTGTTCTATAACATATTTATTTATTTAATTAGAGCGGATAAACCAAATACACTAATTAAGTTAGTAAAACAACATATTATGACTACAGTAAGATATGAAACAAAACAATAATATACTTAATAACTAGATTAAATATAACGGTTCATAGTTCATAGCACGCCGAAATGCAGCAACATCGTTTCTTAATCCAAGCGGAATCCTAGTGATTTGATATAGTTTTCCATTCCCTTCAAATGTTGTATATATTTTAAAAGAGAAAAGTGGTTTACTTACAGCATTAGTTTCATCGAATCAGTAATATCGGCGAATTCTTGAATTTAAAACATTACAAAGGTAGCATGCCAATGACTCCATTTTAAACCTTAAGCCGTTGCATTTGGTATTCGGTTCTTTCTCGACACGCTCTAAGCAAAAATAATGTGATAATGAAGTTTTAATTTTCTTTGCCACTGACATGGTAGAAATATTTTAGTGGAATAAATTGATGCATACGTAAATAACTAGAGTTACTACAAGAAAACTGGACTGAACTAAAATTTAGTTAATACAGCAAAGAGAATTACATAAACACATTTTACTGATAGACAACAAGAAAGAGAATTATAATATACTAGCTTTTGCTCGCGGCTGATGGAGATTTCCGGGATAAAAATCCCGCTATACATATATTTTCCTGGGATAGAACAAGCCTATGTTCTTCCTAGAGTCGGAATTTCATCGAAATCCGTTGGGTAGTTTTTAAGTCTATCGTGTTCAGAAAGGCAGACCGATGCGGCGGGGAACTTTGATTTATAATATATTTATTGTAACTTTTTAATACGAATAATTAATAGGATAAACCGTCATATATTATTGTTGCGTAACTTTAACTGTTAACGCAGCGCACGCATCGGAAGGATATTTTTTCCCGTTTTTGCAACATTTTTATTAATGCCTACTATTGGTCATAGCGTGATGTTATATAACATATAGCATGTCCCGATAAATGGGCTACCCAATACCTAAAGAAAAGCACAAACAAACAAATACTTCAGCTTTGTATAATAGTATAGATATGGAAACAACAACAATAACGCCATGCTGATCAACTATAGAGGAAGTAAATCAATACATATCAATTATTATTAAATCCTAAACATATTTTAAAATAATTGTGCTAGTTTAATAAGACATTTTACGCAAGCCTAATGCCAAATATAGCCTATCATTGACCTAATATGGTTAATAATTATATTTATTTTAGTTCTTTCCTTTTAATAAAATTTTTGGTCCTTCAACAAAAAATGGGAAATCCAATAACTTTTTATGATGCATTTAGCTACATAGCAGTCGTATCAATTGGCAACACTGGATTGTATAAATCCATTCATTGTCGTTTTGCATCAGGCATCGTGTTTGTCTTTGGTTGGCTGTACTTCAAAACGGAGCGTGAATAAGGTGCTTAACACGTCGAGTGCGATGCCATATTCAGAGTACTTTGAGGCACTGCGTTAGAGACCTATTTGATCTTATAAACGAGATTCACTGTAGTGCGTATGAGACCTAAACCATCCCTTAAAATAAGGTTTTTTTAAAAAACCTCATATCTTTATAAAAAAAATAAGATGTACCTAATCTTTGTTTCTTCTGTAAATAAAAGAGAATTAATTGTGCTATCTCAAGTTTGCTACGCATGGGGATATGACAAGTGGGTTATGAGATATAACGAAAAAATAATTAGGTATGGATTGGGTCGCGCATCGCAACTAATGATAGATCAGTTTAGGTAGTGACTAGTGATGGGAATTAAAATAAAACCACAGTTATCGATAGCTTAACTTTAATTTAAATAATCATTTAAACATGTAATTTATATTTAGTAAAAAAAAAAATTATAGAATTTGATTCCAATAAAATTAGTATTTTCTTTTTTTTTGCTTTTGGAGGAAATATCTCCGTATCACAGTTGCTGTCACTGTTTGCAAAAGAACGAATATTAACGTTTTAGAGCATTGATTGATTATTAGACGACGCGGCAACATGATCTGATGTAGATTTTTCAATCCCAATCTTTTTACTATCTAATAGTTCATCTGAATTCGACGAATTTTTAGTGCTTAATTTAGCACATATTGCCTTTTTTCGTATAACAGAACTCATAATTACAAATGTTATTTTGTAATCCAGCTTTAAATTACGTTTATGTATCGTAGGTAAGTAATTATGTATAAAAGCGCATTTCGTTCACACGGAATGCGTAGGTACCTAGACGTTATCGACACTTGAACAACACTAAGCGCGAGCGAGTGTTGCGAGACATGTGTTTTAGGAGGTGGGAAAGATCTCCTCACGCACATATTGACCACGCATATTACGACTGATGAGGGTGCATAGATTTTTTCGCAATAAACTTTACGTATTCAATTTTATTTGCAGACCACACACATGCATAATCAAATGATTATTTCATTATAAAAAAAATGTATTGCTTATAACGGATATCGGATATAGCGATCAGATTGGGGGTCACCACGGTAGGTACTGCTATGTAATCAATAAAATGCGGATTGCTATTGTCTATTGTTTATTGTCTCGCTACCCGCTGTCTTGTAAGTTCATAGTTTTTCGTTTTAAAACTCTATAAGTATATATTTATTGCTTGACAAAAACTAATCATTTTCCTAGATGCAAGAAAATTCTACTATTATGAAATTGATCTACCTAACCGGTGTGTGGAAATTCATAAATCTCAAATCAGACATACAAAACAAGTCAAAACATGACTCATATGGTTTCGAGTTGCGAAGCTTTGGGAAGGACGCCTCGACCGAATATGTTATTGATTGGATAACTACGCATGCGCGGTTTATAGTTGTGCAATCAACAAAACGGAATTTTCCAAGGTACCTGCAACAAAAACTTATTATTTTTTGTATGAAATTCTGTTGACTCATTGGGGTAACGCAATTCAAATATCTGAAAAAAGAAAACAAAACAAGTTAAAAGGTGACTGATAGGGCTTCTAGTTTCGACACTTTCCTAACTGCGCCACTACCGAATAAGTTCTTTTTTTCTTTATGGCTTCGCACCTCTTGTGTTTTTAGCCAAAGAAAAGTTAAAGCAACTAGGTATTTTTAATTTTGCCTTGTAATGCTTGAGATTGCGTAGTCATATAAAGTATTGCAAGAACCATCTACCTAAAGGTTGGGTTGGAACGGTAGGGAAACAGTTTGAGTTCTAATATTAAGATTGATACGTAAATTTAGAATTAAGGATATCATGAGGGTTTTAGCAAAAAAGGGAAACACAAACAACATATTATATTGGTAGAACAACATAGAAGAACACAAAAGGGGCAAATATAATGTACACATGACCTAGCAATAATTATGGATGGCGATGAAATATCTACAATTTTATATAGTTCTATGAAAAATTATGCAATTCATTTATACACACTAAAAATATTAGTACCTAGAAGAGAGAGGATAGAAAATGGAAAAGGAATACGTAGGTCTAGAAGGGAGCGAATTAGAGATATACGCTAAGAAAACTGAATGTGATTGAAGTCACCAACATCAGATCCACAAACGCACGGTATCTATGAGCAAGGGACAAATGTGACCACGTCTAATACGAATAAGAATAGGAATTTCAACCTTGACAGACTGAGGTTGGATGACGGAGTAGTAGCGGCCCTACACGCTCGCTTGTGTTTAGCAAATAGAGTGTCGGAGGGGGGCGAGGCCCGCTATTTGATACGTACTTTACCCAACAAAAACCTTTTTATTTGTAAGGGATCCTACAGTCTTCAGCTGGGAAACTTGCGATTGGGATATTGGAATCCCCGGCTTAACAGCAGGAGCCCGGAGGAAAGTAGAGAATATCTGAAGGAGGGAAGGGTGTGGGAAGGAAAGGAACCCTCTTAGGATGGGTCGAGAGGAGAAAGAGGGGAATAGTCAACCATGACGTATAACACTTTACTGTGTGCATTCGGTGTGAAGGCAGAGCACACAAGAATTGCCTCAGGGCGGGCTCACGAAGCGATTAGATGACCAATTTTCACTCCAAGAGTCTTGGAGAGACGATTTCGGCAATGATTGAAGTCTTAAATCCAGTAATCCAAAATAGAAAATGCTTCTAATGATAGTAGTACAAACAAGTTTTAAAGACTGGAGGTGAGGCGCTCACACACCACAACAGATAAACAGCTTATTAACGCGATGTTCAACTTTATTAATAATGTAGTCACAGTACGGAGAACCAGAAAGTTTGGAGTAATAGAAAACTATACCTTGTAATAGTGTCTGCTGAAGACTACAAGAGAGGGATCGTTTAACGAAGTCTTTAGTATTCTAAATAACTCGATCAAATCATCCAAAATCCGCGATATCAAAATTTACTACACACAAACTATTTTATGTACTTTTGCTCTTTGTGAGTATCATTAAGTGGTGAAGTCGACTTTTAAAAAAATATTACACATATCTTAAAAGCTTAAACTACGCAGTATCGGGCTATATACATACATGCACATATTAAAATGATACTTACATAATATAATATTACAATTAATATAAAACTATGAGGTCCTCAATGCTAGTATAGGTCATTTCATCCACGCAGAGGCGTCCACTACTTATTGCGGGGCGTCGCGGGGTAATGCGACTGATCGATGCACATGAGGTGTATGATTTACGTTGCACAAACCTTTTGATTCGTCACAAAAGGTGCTCTACTACAAATTGCTTGTTATTATTTATTGTAATATTTATCCGACTACCAAAAAGATGTTCTATGTTCCGCTATGTGTATGCTATTTTTTTAGATTGTGTAGAGTGTTTTATACTTTGTTTAGCTCCCAATTAGTACCATTTTAATTTTATGGCTAACAACATTAAAATTTAAGATACGGCAGAGAACTCAACTAAACCTAAATTAGGATTTTGATGATTATTTTTATATTGGTTCTGTCACAAGAAAAGCATAAATAAAACCTTTTAACAAAAGACTACCTAAAAAAAGGGGTATTACACGGTAGTTTAACATTATTGTAATAAGGCATGGACTTAAAAATTCATAATGAACGTAATAAAAGTATTAAGAGTGCAGATTACATTGCTCGTTTTTGAATAGTTTCTTAGTAATCCTATACCCTAAGTAACCCTAAGGTGCATTTTCATGACGGGGCAGGAAGAGCATCTACTTTAACTACTGTAGCTATAAGGATACTTTCTTAAGAAATCGTCCATCGTTTTTATAAGACAATAAGATCTGCATTAATAGATTTTGAAACATATGTACAGCTACACAGCCAGTATCAAAATTGGATGTTTATGCAAAACCATTTTTTGATGCTAAAAATGCATACTCTGAAAGGACATCTTCAGAGAGAGTTTTTAAATGTTCCAAAACTACCTTTCCAAAAGTATTAACCCAATGGGTAGTTTATATGATTCATTATTCATTGAAAATATTGTTTAGTAGCAATGTCCGTAGATACGTGTTCTGAATGTTATACTTATAATTGTTGTTAATCTTACACTATTTACAAATATTACTACTTTTTATACTGCTTCTGGTCACACGCACGAAAACTTTTGTTGTGCTATGTTAATAGTGGGATACAGCTGAAAATCAGTGCTGTTTTACAGCGTATACTGAGCTGGCATCCCTTCTACCGCACATAATACAACAAATCCGCCATGTGCCTAATATTGTTAATTGTGTGTGTGTGTTTTTGTATACATTAATGTTTTGTTGTTTTATGTGTGTGTCGGAAAATAAATGGTTTAAAAGATCCTGTTGCTTTATTACGATTCGAGTCGCATTTCCTACAAATTGTATGCAGTAAGTTGTTAGCAATTACTTATATATCTTTTGTGGTTTTTGAAAGCGGTTTTATTTTTTAAATGTCTTAACTCTAAAATATATCCATCACGTCATGTTATATTTAAATGTCAAGTATGTAATCATATTACGTTGTTTACATTGTTTATAAATGATACCAAACCATATGGGCAACGTTAATTTTGAAAATCGGCTATGTGTTTATACGGATGTGACGAGACGACCATACACACATATCTGCGCATAATTTAAAAAATCTATATGGTTACTGATATTCTTATATAGTTACTTATTTAATTGACTGTTTTTAAGTATTTTACTTTTCTTCAAATATTATGTACAGTTACCTAAGATTTTTTCTTGAAGCGTTAGCGGTTATAATAAATGCCTTACTGCCCCATCTTAATAATCCACCCTGTATACAGCATTTCTCCAGAATTGGAAGGATTCACACAAAATATTTTTAATGATACTTCGGGGTCTCGGAAGCGTCAACATGATGGTTTTAGCTGCACCATCCCAAACACCAATGCTATAACCAAGCAGATTGCAAAATAAACCAACTTAATAATTTGAACATTGGCACAATTACGTAGAGTATTTATACTCCCAATGACTTTACGGATTCTACCAGTTAGTGTGCCTATATATGAGTGTATGGGGCAATGTGTAAATGATGTATAGTTCAGAGCCAAGAAGAGTAGGAAAGAAAAAGTCTAAAGTTCAGTCTGCGGCAGGTTTTAATACACACACTACACAATTAAAACAAAAATATATAAGATAGAAGGAGAGTGAGCAGAAAGTCAAGACAGCGACAGATAGTTTATAGTGCGAAACAGAAAGTAGAGTTTTATTGAACGGCGATAGACTTAGCGAATATAAGCTAGGAGTAAAGCGACACAGGTTTATCGTCTAGCGGTAGCGTTCCAACTGTTGTGCGTGTACGCACAATGCGGTCAACGAAGGAGGGACCCAAATTGACGTCACGTGCCAGGTAGCCGATGCGAACAATTGAATCATATCTTATTAACTATAATAAACAAGATCGGGTTATATATACAAAATCTTACTTGAATAACTATTATTCTTTGTCTGTGTGTTGGTGTTAAATTTTGTTTATTTGTTTTTCTTTATTTTAATTTTGTAAATAGTTTTATTTGTGTTATGTTTTAATGTTATATCCCTGTGTGTAGTAAGTGGTGACATGAGTCACCCACATTACTCCCCCTCGGTGGAGACCACGACGTGATAAAGAAAAATGTTCAATTATTAAACCTAAGAACCTAACTAATTACATTGATCCATCGGATATACTTATGAATTCGCAGCAGCAACTCGAAAACAAAGCAGGCGATACAGTTACAGTAATTGAGGTCCTCTATAGACCTGCTTCAGCTGGATAAACGATTGTGTTACATCCCGGAAGTTTAAAGTTATTTGTAAATCTAGAAAAGTACATAGTTTTTATTGTAGGTATTTACACACACGGCCACATCTATCCGGCCACCAGGATGAACAATATTCGGCCATTTTTTCCCGCGACCTTGTTTAGGCCGTAAGTGTGCGTTTGGTGCCATCGGCCAGGACCCTAAGCCTGGGCCAGCCTCACTTTAGGGACTGTACCACTTACAAAGAATCCATTACATAAAGTTTCTGTCTACAATTCTTGCCACGTACTACAAATCTATGGAACCAATTTCCGGCAGCATCATTTTCGGATAGATACGATCTAGCGATCTTCAAAAATAGTGCGTATTCACACCCTTTTAGGCTGGCAACACATTTATATGCCCCTGGAATTGCAGATGTCATAGGCGACGGTGATCACTCAACTTTATGTAACAGGAAGGAATGAACAGTATGCTCGTTTGCCCCCTATGACATAGAAAAACATAGTAGACTCCAAATATCCTCGCGTACACACGCGCCAGTTGTCCATCTCTTAACGGCTTACAAAAAACATCCAAAGTAAACATGAAGTAATGACAAGGATTCTCTGAATAGAAATAAACATGTGTTTGAGTTTGTCTAATGCTGTGACGTCACTGATAACGTATTATCTGCCTTTCACGGATCAGTGGATTGGTGCCGCGCAAGGTCGGAGCTAGGACACAATAACATAATGTAAATATTTGTGTAACGACCCAATACGTCATATATTTGTGCAATTCATAAAATTGCAGAGATTTGAATAGTCTTCAGAAGCCTTATTCTCTATTACAGTGCAAGTATTCTTTGTGAAATTAGCGTGGAATGGTTTTCTGTATGCAAATTTCTATTGTCTTACAGCTGCTTTCAATAAATGATCCCAATTTTGATCTTCAACCCTATTTCGAGTCGAATTAAAAATTCAAATGTTGAATCAATCTTTGTAGGCATGTCAATAAAAACTTTCTTCTGATTGGTCCTTTTTAGGAATAGATCGAAAACAGCGATTGAGACCGTTTATTGAAAGTGGCGTTTAAACGCGTCGCGGTGCGTTACGTGCTTATTACGCACTTTCAAAATAACGTGTGGCACAGAGTATAAAGCTCAGGTATTAGGCCACTTAGTTCGATTAACCAGTAACGTTAATGGTAAAACCCCATTAAAACCCACATTTCTTGAACAAAGGAAACGTAACCCAAAATTGAATTTCTTTCCTACAACAAATCCATTGCGGCACAGCGGCAGTAACAATCCTGAGGCATTTCTCACTTTAGGTAAGTACTCTTCGAAAGGGCAAAATACTTATTTATACTCGACATTTACCTTTGCGATATGTTTAATAATGCCGAATTAAAATGGCAGTCCGTCGAGTATACGACATGCATCGTATGGTATGAGCCTCCTGATGTGAACTCCACTACATCAATAAAGTATTATTTTGGTTTGAAGGATGCGCTGCATTAAAAGTTTAAAGAAATATTTTTTTTTTTTAAAAGATGTAAGCATCTACAAAGAAAAATAACCACACTAAAATAAAATATCAACAAATATTATATCTCTTTATTTAAAATTACATTAACAGTACTATGATACATTTAGCAGACGACTTATATATACGTGACTAAAAACTATTACGTCATAGTGCGCGTAAACATCTTTCAATTACGAAACTTGACTAGACGCAGAGACGTTTTCAGAGGTGCAATGCGCGTGCGCAAAACCAGCCGAGTTAACGTTAACAACGGTGGGCGGGAGCGCGTGGACGTACAGGCGTTGACAATATAATATGTCAGCTACAATGCTGACTTACTCAAGAATGCAACTAACCAAGTCCAACATTTCTTTTCCATCCATATCTGGAAACCAGGAGCTGTGTTTATCATATCCGCACCCTTGGCGACGGCAAGTTTCATACGGAGGTATACCGTTCCCCCTACTAGCCCGACCCTCTGCCGCTTTAGTAGTAACGCAGTAACATTACCTGTACGAGTTACTGCAATCACAATAATAAATAGATAATATAAAATTACAGATTTTAGTGACTCGCCCCACGTGCAGCAACACTTATGCCGACTTGTATGCGTTTGCGGTAAATTCATATAAAGGCGAACGTTTATGGCGGCGAACTACCTTATTTTATACTAAACTACTCTAATACTGATTAAAAGATTCTAATATGGTTATTCTTATAAACTACGTACTTAATATTGTTTCATATGTTTAATATACAGGTAATATTTAATATATTATATTCAATATGTTTAGCAAAATTGGAGATTAGCTTTCATATTAAACTGCTCAAATTGTACGATGTAATCTGTCACATTACATTATTTATAAAACAATATAAATTTCGGGAAAAATTTACAAGAATTACATAGTATCAAAATGTACTAGTTTTGGTCTTTAATAGGCAGTATCGTTTCGATCAAAATATTTATCAGTCTTAAATTAGATCATCGTTTACACAATAAATCCTTTTAGGCCTCAATTCTGTGTCATTCCACGCTGTTTCCAAATAAGGAATCGCTAGGAAAGTCGCGATTGGTAATTTGATGACTAAACAAAATCTTCAGTTAACTGTCAACGTATGTTTGTGGTCAACTATCAAGGTTAATAAGAATCGAGGCCTAATGTCAAGGACGCTGGTGTGCACATGGTATTGAATTAGATATCTACTCAAAAAGGTCACTTCACGAGAGTCGAAATTAGGTATTCTGTAGGGAATTCAGCAGTAAAAGCTCAACACAAGAATCATGCTGTTATAAAATCTATAGTTTGTAATGATCTGGCTCTGTTCCACTAGGATGGGGCACTTGGACGAGCCTCCCCGCACAACACAAGTCTCAACCCTCGTGAGAAAACGTGCGCAGTCATAGACAATCGCCTTTATCCAATACACAATATTCATAAACAGTACAAACGGCATGTTCAAAAATATTTAAGCACAAAAACATTTATTTATATTTGATTTTATTTTTCCAGCTATTTTTTATACGGTTGAAAGAATATAACAAGCCTATTTCTGTTTATATGAATAGATATTTTATCTCTACTATTATAATAACTAAATGTGCAACGTCAGTCTATCACATCTGATATCGGAGGCGATTGTTAAACGTTCAATCAATGACCTAAATATAACTTTAATCTATAAGTCATACAACTGATAGGCTGACGGTTTGAAAGATCTTTAATAATCCAAATATTCATGGGCGCCGCGAGGGGGGTGCAAGTGGGTGTACGTACACCCCCCTGAAATAAATGACAAAAAGTATAAGTCACTGAATAAATCTGCAACAATGGGAACTATCGACCACAGAGGTTTTTTTATGATAAAGCATTTTCGCGATTTGAATTTGAAAAAAGAACTTAATTTTATGTAGTACCAATAATGCGTAAGCGCAGATGCACCGCCCTAAAAGTAATCATGGCGGCGCCCATAAAAGTATTGTCATCATAACCTACTAACGATGCCTTAAAAAGATAGACCATGGTGTTTTTACAAAACAGAAATTCCTTGAGTTACTCTTCAATAATTTTAATGAAGTGTTTTGATGTATAATTTACATTTTATCTGTATAAATACTTACTGCCTAATAAAAAGTCTAAACGATATGACATGCTTATTTGACTGTTTAGTGTTGATATTTTTTCATGTTGCAATATATAATAGCATTCCACAGGCAATGGAAGCGTAGTTTTATTTGTGCGAGCCGATTTTACATTAAGTAAATATCTATACTACAATTATATCAAAGACATATAAATATAAAATCCTTTAAAACATACATATAAATAATTAAAATTTATGGTTTTACATAAAAACCGATTTAAATGTATTAAAATTGTTACAAACCTTAAGGTATTTTTTTATAAAAAACTATTTTATCGATACTAAACCTATCACATATTTATAAGATACATATTTTGTTTTAAATATGCGCGTCGCATTAAGCCCCTCGTGAGGGGAGAATGGGGATTAAAATGACCCAATAAATAATCACTTTTTATATCTAATAATATATCTGTTTTTGTATATCAACCACTGTTGAATACAGGAAACTTTTATGGACCTTTAGGTACTTGTAATATCATCAACGCATCGTGCCTTTGTGACCAATAAAGTTTAACATTTTCTTATGGCATACATGCTTAGTTTATGCAGTTCAAAATAAAGCATTAATTGAGATTTAACACTATGTTGATAAAAAGCTCTCGGGAACGATTTCTCACATAAAACTGGCAAATATGCGTGCCAGTAGAAATAAAAAGAAAATAATACGGAAATCACAACGCGTAATATAAAAGAGAGAGCATATAGGGCGTTTACCCCAATCTCCTTTTTAATACAAATTATGCAGAATCAGGCAATGGGACCTCACTAACTTTTACATAAAAATATATTTAAAAATAAGATGTTGTTCAGGCAACAGTGACGTGTGCACTAAACAGGCGCAAATTATATATTATGTTAGCAGATCTATATCTACGAAAATATATAACAAAAACTAAACTAATTTTTTTTGGTCGCATAAACAAATTTCGTTCTATCAGCTATACTTAATAATATCATTGTATCACGAACGGATAAAGGCAACATTCAAAAATAATTACAATAAATACACGATATCTAAAATTTTAAAATCTTGAAGCATTTGATTTTGTTATATATTTTAAAGGCATTTTCGCCTCGCTTATAATAATTTTGTAAACATTAATTATAGTTGCCCCGTGACCATTTTGTGACAATAAGACCTGTATACGCGCCAAATACCAAAAGCTCTTGAAAATAAAAAACAGTTTAAAAAAGTAAATTAGAACACGCTAAGCATAGACGGCAAATTAATATAATATATCACATAAAATACTCAAAATCTTTTGGTACAATGGCTTATAGTTTGTGCACTTCGTAACGTTCGGCTCTCCTAGAGATGGGCGCAAACTTATCGCTTCGAGCGAATGACATAAAAACCAATAAAAAAGTACAAAAATTTACACATCGTTAAATCGAAATTAGATAACAGTGTGTGTAAAGCTTTACTTTGTTTCTAAATATTCCATTTTAAGGCGATTTGTTTACGCCAATCTCTATTCGTATTTTTCTTTACATATACAATATTATTCGGGTGACCAACAACTGACAAAAGCAATACTACATATAATAATAATACTACTTTCAAAAATGGAAGTTAACCGCTTTCCTATCTTAGCGACCTAAAATAACAATTCAATCGTAAATTTATTTCAATGAAACTCCATAATTATTACCAATTTTGACGACGTACAAAGTAAACAAAACAACTGGCCAATTATAAAATAAATAGCCAGTGTACTTACTTAGCATATGTGTGCATTTCCTTTAATCGCATATATTATATGAGCGAACCATCCACTTAAATTTTGTATTTGTACAAAGAATTCCGTTGTACGTAATCCGAAAGCCTTTGCGGCATAAAGCACGGTGCCTTGAGAAACGAGAAACTACGGGTTTTACCTTGATGGGTAGGCTAGTTTGGCGAAGTAGAGATTTCAAGTTGAGACATAATTATATTGGAAATAAGAGTGTAAACTCGAATAGAATAGATCTACACTGGTAGCAGACAATTCGCTGGCACACTGCTGCACTTTGCTGGTGCTGGGATATATTTTACATCCGCCCGGATAGCGACCTCCGTACACAAGGTGTTGAAACTCGCCATAGTGGCCCACGTAATGTGTCGCGTTCCGGGATCAGCCCGTGTATATGTTCAACAGGCCGGCATAATTGTGTCGACTGTCGTGGGGTTATCATCTCTCGTCAGTCGCCATTCTATTGGACCCCACTCCAATTACTATCAGGTGCAGTGGGGTCACTTTGCCGTGACCGTATAAAGAAAAATATTACCAGATTCTATGTTATTTTTTTTTGCACAAATTGAATTATATATACCACATGATTCTATGCCTTTTTCAGTAAAAAATTCCAATAAAGACACATAAGTAAAAGGAAAACCATGAATTGTCTTAAAATTGTTATTAACATGTATATTTTAAATATCTACTTAGGACCTTGGCAACAGTGAACCAGAGAAATATCTCATCCCACTCAAATAACACCGGCCGACAGCCATTTTCCTCTGACATGACCTATAAGAAAAATATCTACTTTATGAGATTACCTCCTTTAATTCTGTGATATCACATGTCTAACTTTACACAAATATATTAATGTAGTTAGCTTGTGTCAATAGACACCGTTAACAAATGTGTAATATTACACACTGTAATCAATCCTTAGTCAGTGACAGGCTACTGATAATGTGAACTATTCGACTTGTTGTCAAGGTAATGTAAAACGATATCACTTGATATATGCCGGCAGGGGTCTTAGCTCTCAGCGTACTTCGGATATTTATGATTTAGATCATATAATAAACAGGTATTGCTTTATAAAATTCCGAAATTTTTGCTTATTTAATACATTTTTAGCGTCAGCTTTTAATATTTTTATTCATTAGTATGGCCTTATAAATAAAATTTTATGAATTTTAGGCAATGTAAATGAAATAAAAACCTATAATCCGTCAGCACAGCCATTACAAACAGTATTTTCAATACTAATTTACGTACCTACAATTTAGACTAACACTAGAATCCAATAACAACTAAAATACTAAGCAATTTCCGTTAAAAACGAACATTTCAAATAAAGCTATCCTATTTGTCGTTGTCACCCGAATATTGCCGAAATTATTCAAACTCACCAATCGTAAGCGGCGGAGATGGTCGAAGATTGCCGAAGCGCACAGAGTAACTTATTTAGTCGATATTTTGAAATTTGAGTATGGCGCGACCTTTGATTTCAGAATTGCACAGTTTTCTCACCACTTCTTGTGTTTCTTCTGCTGGGAATACTGAGTGAGGAGGCGGTTCGATCTGTAGAAGACAAACATATTTATAATATAAAACTGCTGTAATCATATATTGCATACGAGTAATCCTAACGTAATTTTTATTGCATTTCCTGGTAGTACCCATAATATGTGACGACCGCAACAGTTGTTAATTTTATTCTTCTTTTCGACAAAACTAATTGACCAAGGTGATATAAATAAAAAACAAATTCAAAAAACGTAGAAAAATGTGCTGGTTCCAAATATGTAAAAATGTCACTATGTTTATATTATGTTCAAAAAAGAATGTAACAACTGGGTTCGTAAGAAATCCATTAATCACTATACCATTAACTTTCAGTACCTCAAAAGCCAGGAAACATTAGCAAAATATATATTTATTTTGTTCATTACAGGAATCACACTTCCTGATTCACACTTCCGCGTCGGCTAAGGCCGAAAACATTCTTCCATAGTTCCTAAGGCCGCGTATTAAATATAGACATTGCGATACCCACGTGCCGAGTTAGCGCAGTGTTAGGACACAGCACCAACAGTGATAAAAATATGCCACTTAGAGAAAAAAAAAATGTATACAAATATTATATGAAGAATCATTTCTTATGTTTATGCGAATGTTAGACATTCAAATAAAACTATTTTTGGGATTTTATCGCGTTTTATTATATTATGATTTTCACCCGACGTTTCGAAGACTGCAGTATTTATGATTCACGGGGGACTGAGGTGCTGGTCATCCGGAAAGTTAAAATTACAATATCTACCTACATTATTATTCATAAACTATAATAATGTAGGTAGATATTGTATTGTCCTTCGATTAGAAGACCGTAATTGTAAAGACAGATTTGTCTCCGTACACAGAATAGGGCCCCAGACGCTATGTGGTATTGCGCCGAATTAATTCAAAGTTTTTGTCAACAAACGAAACGACACCCCCCTCCCCCCTCTCCGCACGTCCCTCTAGGATCCCATATCATAACACATGTCGCTAAAAACAAATTAATTAGTATCAGCAGGCGTTCGCATCACGTCGACACCACAATTGTATCAATTGGTTGAATGTCGCGCGGCAGATATACTGATATGCTGATTGATAGCACTTTGATTTATATTGATTTTATCTAGTCGTGATTGTTTCCGCGGTGTATTTTAGACCGGTGTTAATATACACTATATTTGAAATGGAGTAAGGTATCAAAAATCTTAAGTGTATATGTCAGCGTCCGATCGCCAGAGTTGTCGTTGGGTGGGTCCATGACGTCAACACAGTTAAAACACTCATTAAAAAGGGTATTATTGTGAGATTATTAAATATTATTGCGGTATTATTCCTCACGGTCAAACACAGATGTCCCCTTAATTTGATTTGGCTGTTTTTGTGGTAAACGTTTTTAAGGAAAAAGTCCATACAATTACTTATACTTTGTAAAATATAGGATGATAATTTTGACAGCTCACGCATATGAAGTTTGGTATTTTTTCCGGTAAAATATAGACGGGTACCGCCCACTTAGTGAAGTGCTACTCATAACGAATAAGCACAGATTGTCGAAAATCGTTTATGAAATAAAATATCATATAAAATGAACATTTACATTAAATTATATTATTTTTGTTATTAGTATAAGTTATTACCTATCACATGTATTAGTAAAAATATATATATATCATGTTTTCACTTTTAATGTATTTAACAATGATAATCGCAAGTGGTGTTGGGTAGATTTTAAAAAAATCATTAATGGAAATGATTCGTCATTAATTCAATAATAATAAAAATATATATAATGCGAACATACAAAATAATTATACGACTATCGATGTCAAGTTTTATAAGAACTGTAATCGATAATCGAATACGTATCGATTATACACTACCGTCATGCTTAGTGGGAGCTGTCAAAATTATCATCCAAAATTTTACAAAGTATAATAATCAGAAACGCTAAAATAAATCATTTCAATATATTACAACATCTTACATACTCAAACAAATTGGTGTTAAAATAATTGATAAATAAACAATTATTTTTGACTTTTGCGTCGGTACCGACAATAACATGTTTTTATAACTAAATATATATATATAAATTAATGTATGATTTTTATATGAATTCGCCTCCACATTACACACAGTTTTTTTTATAACTGGCATAGTAAACTGACATACATTTGATCTGAAGGTTGACGTAAGTAATACTTATCAGCATAAGTTGAGCCCCACCCCTCCTAGTTGTTACCATTATGCTGGGCTGTCAGGCTGTTTCTGGATGCAGGATGAGTCCGAAATTCATTGAAACGAGCGACCGTGGCATGTATGTGTTCGCTGTCCAATAAAGTGGAGTGCCAAGAGTACTTTGTCATTCAAAGCTCTGCATGGGGTGGCCACTGTTTAAGGGCGGTCGTACTGCTTACACCCCGGCGAACGGCATTAAAGGACAAAAAAAAATTACAATAGTAAATGTCTCACCTCCCCGCGCGCCACCAGCCCCACCAGCTCCTTGAGCTGCTCGATGGAACCGTTGGGCACCACTACCACGTTCACGTGCATTTGCTCCGCCTTCTTCGAGAACTTAGGCAGGAGTTTCTCGCCCACGTCCTCTGTCACAAGAGCCACTCCACCCTGTCAAAGATAAAAAATATTAGGCTGTTAAAACGAACCGCGAAAATATGCGTCTAAAACATTATCATAATTTCAACTATATTGCCGCAATATTAGCAATGACAAAAGCAATGCGTATGCGCATGTTTTTATTAGTATGACGAATCATGAAAGTAATCTTACAATCATATGTACCAAACTGAATCGATTGTATGGAAGCTGCACGAGCTTTATACAAGCCATCAGGTGAAGAAATGCGCGAAGTGAAATAAGAGCACACAAGCATGACGCGTGCGGCTTTCGCCATATTATTTGGTCGCACCCATAGTATATATGATACCACTCCAAGTTACCTTATTTTTTAGATGTTAAGGCAGACGATTTGTTTTAAGAGTGTGAGGTAACTGACCGTGGCGAGACACTGCAGCGAGCGGTGCAGCGAGCGCGAGGTGGTGCCGAAGTTGAGCACCACGTCGACGGGTCCGCCGCACGCGTCCGTCGTACGCTCGATCAACTGCTTCTCGTACAGGTCCTCCGTCCACTGCACCACGTTCACCCTGGACACCGAGATTAAGCTTAGGGCATGTTATTTTAGGGCCAGTATATTCTCAAAACTAAAATATTATGGGGTACCTCATACTAAACCTATAAATAAAATGGCATACTATTAAGTTTAATATCAGATCACCCGAACGATGCGTAATCACCCAGATATTAAATATAAATGTCCTTTTTTATATTCACAGTGAGAAGCAAAAAATGGTGAAAACATACTTACTCCTCGCACTCCCTGGCGAGCACGAAGCCTTCGTCCTTGAGCGTAGCTACGGATATACTGATCCGCTCGTGGTACTTGCCGTGTTTGAAGTAGTGCGTGGCGATGCGCAGCGCCCACAGCGCCAGCCCGCCCGTGCCCACGATCAGCACTTTCGCCTTGTCCTTGTGGTCGGGGCCCTCTAGGACTCTCTTGAGGCACTCACTAGCGGTGTACACTGTGTTCATGGCAAGCAGCGCGCCGGTTGGCAGCATGGCGGCGACACTCAGCGGCAGCTCGTCCGGCACCTTCACCAAGCATTTGAAGTCCGGCACCACGATATATTCTGCATAACCGTGAGGAACACCCTCGTATGGGTACAGCACGATCCTAGTGCCCTCCTTGATGTCGTCTGTGCGTTCCGCGGCCTTTCCCACGGCGTCCACCACTCCAGCAACCTCATACCCTGGGAACAGCGCGCCGTCTCGGATGCCGATGTGTGCAGGTGTGGAGGAATGTATGCCGAAGCCTTCAAGCTCGCCGGTGATGCTGCCGATACTGCTCACGGAGGAGGTGCTGCAGACGGAGGCGGAGCGCGTGCGGTTGGCGCGGTAGCAGGCGCCCGCGTACACCACGCGAATGCGCGCGCCGTACATGGGCACATCCGGCACAGGCACGTCGAAGCTGAACACGCACTCCTTCAGGGTCGGCCCGGGCGACTCGATGGACACTTGTCTGCACAGCTTGCTCATCTTTCCGGCTTCTTAACTGTTGGACAAGACAGTTCGACTGGTTAACAAGATATTTGTTATCGAAAATATACTATAAACTCCTGCAATGAACATTAATATTAAATCATTTCTCAGCCATGCATTATTACCGAATGCACGCAGGTTGTTTATAATTTTCGCCAGGCTGAAGACAGTCAGGAGCAACGAGTAAGCTTCAGACTGGTAAAAATGAGTATTGTGCATACAGGTACCCAGAGTGAGTACAATCATAATATATGACTACATGGTGTCAATAAGCGCGTGGAGACGGCAGTCTGCAGTCATTCAGAGATACACCTTCAAATCGCTTAGCAACATTTATTTCTGACATTTAGAATTACATAGAGTAGTCAATCAACAGAGAGTTTAAAATAGACAAGGACAACCGCAAGCGGTATTGTACCGTAATAGCGAGCGCTTAGCAACTATTATCTAATGAAAGCAAACAATCATCAAAAACGGCCTTCACTTCTTCCCTCGCATCCCATACCGTCATAGGTCGGACTCCTCGAGAATCATGGCAGTTCATGGGAGAAGTAATCTCTACCAATCAAGGGACCTTTGTATCGTCATAAAAAGGATAAAACCTTGCATGTCCACTACAATACAAAATACAAATAAATACTGTTTTTAAAGCCACTTAAATTCAAGGAATTTTCCTTAACAACGTACAGTAAAGAAGGCATATCACATGCAAATTTAGGCGCAATGCCTTGAGACTCAAGAATTTCTCTTTAAGAAACATCGCAAAGCGTTTGTGGAAAATAAAGTAGATTTTAATTACTTTATTTACATAAAATATGTATAAACATATATTTTAGATTAATTATTTATTGTCTACATTTCTAAATACACGAGCGGTTGAAAGTAAAGGGAAAATAAATAGAAATGCATAAAGCAGTGATTTCATTTATTAGATACAAGCTTAAAAAAAATCGGCCGCAACCTGGCTGTGGAACGAATTGCCAAGACGAATGTCCACAGGTTCAAAAAAGGGCACATACCTCTCAAATTATTCAAAAATTACGTGTGTAGTCTTTGTGAAGTATCGCTTGCTTTAACGGTGAAGAGAAACATAGTGAGGAAACCTGTATACCTGAGAAGTTATCTATAGGAATTTTG
>JAUDJH010000147.1:0-17422 GCA_036320925.1 Automeris io | reverse complement strand
CTATTAGCACGAAGCCCCTATTAGCGCGAGGCCCCTATTAGCACGAGACTCTTAATAGCGCGAGGCCCCTATTAGCGCAAGGCCCCTATTATCGTGTGGCCTCGTATTAGCGCGAGGCTCCTATTAGCGCGAGGCCCCGTGCGATTCCCCGGTTAACCTCCCCCAAGGACTGCCTCTGATCTTGAGACTTTGACAAAACCAACAGCAACAATTACTAATAATTTTCTTACGAGCCAATTTCTAAAAACAGCACAAAGTAGGCACTAACAAATGTTATTTCATGTGCCCTAAATAAATGATTTTGTAGTAATTTACTACTTTAGGTCGACTTGTTAGTTCAATCACAGGTATACTTCAGCGAAATTTCTAGGTTAGCATTAATATTGGTAGAGGTAGGGTGCCTAAGCTTCTGGGAACATGGAGCCGATAAAATGTAACCTAGCAATTTAATATATGTGGTTAGTGGTGTTCGTTACGTTTGATGTAAAACATTGTTATATTATTATACTGTACTACGTCATATAATGTAAAATAAAAAACATTATTTAAAATAATATTGTAAATGAGCTTTTGCTCGCGACTCCACTCGTTTAAAAAAGTTTTTACGAAATAAAAACGTTCCGCTTCATATTATCGCGGGATAAAATATTGTATAATAGAGTTTAGCAATACATCGGTGACAACTGCAGTCATTTGCAATCAGTAGTTTTTTGCGTGATGTGTGTACAAACATAGACAGATTTTTTTTTTGAAAATTGTTATTTCGGCTTATTTTGCTTTAATAAGGTCTCCCTATAAGTTTTTCTTCAATATCTATAATGTACAAACATCGGCCTGTTGTTTTATCATATGTATAGATTAATAAATATACTTTTGTTTTTCTATAATTATTTTTCATCCCTGTGGGATTGTATGGAATAAAACACGTTTGAAAATAATTGAATTGATTACTCTAGTTAGAAATAAACGTTTAATTTTACCTCCATATTATTCTAGTGTTGCTTCAAATAAATTTTCATTCCAAATTCAAAAGCGTTATATTTAAATGAACGCAAACCCAATTTCAAATATAAGTAATTTGCAGGAACGCAATAGTCGTTCCAGTAGTAATTGTGAACATGTATAACACACCGTGGGAAATCTCAAAATCAATATTTATAAAAAATGTCATTACTATTGGAAATCCAATAAGGTAAATTCCATTTCGCGTTAATGTAATTTGCGCTTCGATTACGTTATATTCTAAAGAAGTTTGGGTACAGTCGGCGTCAGTTGTTATGTTTTTGGGTATTTTAAATAAATTATGTACTTATATATAGAAATCGACATATTACCTGAAACAATAAAGTTATATTCATTAATTAAAGATACAAGTTCGAAATAAGTACCAAAAAAGGAAATTGTAATAAAATCTCCTACTAATTCGAATTCATGTAAAATTAGGGTTCCAAGGGTCGATAACCTAGTTGGGTGTGGAACGGACTCCCAAGACGAATGTCTGCAGATTCAAAACCCAAGGGCAGACACCTCTGACCTTTCTATATAACTATGGGTGTATTCTTTGTGAATTATCGCTTGCTTTAACGGTGAAGGAAAACATCGTGAGGAAACCTACATACCTGAGAAGTTCTCTAAAGGAATTTTGAGCGTATTTGAAGTCTACCAATACGCACTAGGCCAGCGTGGTGAACTAAGGCCTCTCGGTACTAGAGGAGGCCCGTGCCCAGCAGTGGGACACTATAATACAGGGCTGATGGATCCCAAAAATTTACGAACATGCTGTATTTTCTACAAAATTTACGTGTTGTAAAAAATTCCGGCGACGGCTGTACATGGAGCCGCCCACTCTCTTAATTTTCTTTCTCTTCGCTTCGCACAATTTTCAACTCTGAGTCTTGTACCAAATAAAAATTAGAAAAGATTTAAAAGATACACGGACCGCACATCGTTTTGAGTTTTGTTAAAAAACAGATTGAATCTCTTTTAAGTGTTGTTAAGGTTGATTTTGCGATATTCTTTTGTAATGACAGTTGTTTGTATGTACGAAGTATTTGGATTTATTATTTAATTTAATTATAATTAGATAATCGTATAATCATACTCTTGTCTTTTTATTGGATTTAATGCGACGTTAATCTTTAATATTATAAATGCGAAAGTTTAATTTGTTTGGTTGATTTTATATTTGTTAGAAGTAAACGCAGAAACTACTAAGCGGATTTGGAAGAAATATTGCGCATGAGTAGATCACATTCTAGGTTAACACTTAGGGTACTTGTTATCCTGATAATTTGCTGTTATGGGATGTTTTTAAAATAGATGGCATAGGCGTGGTAAAGTATTTTAGTATCTTTTTGCGAGGAACGGGTATTCACGCGTACGAAGCCGTGAG
Organism: Automeris io; assembly: GCA_036320925.1. Lineage (NCBI taxonomy): Eukaryota > Metazoa > Arthropoda > Insecta > Lepidoptera > Saturniidae > Automeris > Automeris io. Next base: position 15,030 of record JAUDJH010000147.1, on the reverse strand, counting down.
CTAAACCTAGTTGTTTATAAATATCTAAAATATTGTCATAAATAAATTTTACCAATACACCCAAAATAACAATACTGGCACTAACTATAAAATAACCCTTATTTCGTAGGTATTGTGAATGACGAAGGACAAGCGAGTTTGCACAAACCCTGAACAAATATTTGTAGACCTCACAAATGTTTGTTTCCAAGAATCAAACCCTTTATTTCACGACTGATTTACAAACCGTACAAAATACGCTTGCAAACCCAATAATTTCCACACAACTATTACAAAACACGGAACCCATAGTTTGTAACAAGAATTCCAGTGCACCGTTTTAACCACCCGTAATGGAGTTTGAGGCACACTTCGGCAACTAATTAACGTTTATTAATGAACTGGGTTTAATGAGTTGCTTGTAAGACTGCACTTGGTAACACAATTGGTTATGTATGCCGAACATCTCGCAGGAAATTTTGTGTAAGGTACTCCGTTTATAGAGGCGAATATGTGTTTTGCAATTGCGGGCGTTCTAATCGAAGGCAGGAATGATAGCCGTATAGTTGAATAGGGGATTTTTTGATTCTTACCTTTTGAAAGATTGATAGACGTATAGGGAAATAAGGGATTTTTTTACTCTTACCGGCTATCGAAGCTGACTTTTGTATAGAAAGGCCGTGATTGCAAAAATACTGATTTGGATGATTGTAAAATGTATAGATATTGTAATTTTGACTTTTCGAACGATCCACCCGGTGACCATGACTGCAGTCTTCGAAACGTCGCGGGGGAAAATTATAATACACGATAAAAACTGAAAACTAGTTTTATTTCGATATGTAGCTGGTTCATTCTGAACGTTGCAACAGAATATATGGACTACCTATATACTTACGTCAAAAGTGTAATTACGTATAATCTAACTAGGATAATAAAAAACCTCGATGTGGTAAAATATGGAATTAATTTCTTGAACCGATAGTGTTACCTTTAAAACGAAAAGGCAAAAGTCACGCCGCCAGATCCTAGTTGAGTTATAAAAAAATATAATGTGCAAAACAATTTCATTGTACAGCCAAAAATAAATACTGGCAACTGAATTAGAATAAAAAAAAAAACAAATGCAGGAAGAATTCGTCATTCAAATTGAGTGACAGAAGCTAATTACGCACCATACAAGCTAAAACAAACCCAACACTAATAGAAATAGTTTAGATAATGGGCCGTACACAAATCTTCCCATAAATACGTTAATACGTTACAAATCTCTGCTCCGGTGCCATTTGTTACAATATCAGCGTTAATGGCGCTACCATCTGCGACCCTTTAGCGTCTTATAATCTAGCGCGACTAATAGCCGAGTCGTTCTAGTGTTTAATGAAAAATTTGTATATGCTCCTGGATATTGGATTTTGACGTCTTTTAAATTGATGTTATAATTGTTTGTTATCGTTCGAGAGGTTTTTTTTTTGTATTCCTTCCGCATCATATTTATTATTTTGTAACCTATTATTGTATAATTTCGCCTTAATAGTTATTTTAAATGATATATAAACTAATAATAATTTGTGTTTTCGTAATATTTTATCAAAGAAAGATTCGAGTTTTGATAAATAATTATCGATTTATAAAGTCAATTTCAACTACCTTTATTTAATAGTACAAGAACTTTGTCTCTTTAAACAGTATTACCCATTAACGCCCTAACAGTATTCACAAAATATGGCGTAAATTAGTCTGATAATATAAACATTTATATGCATAAAACATAACGTCCACCCCTCTACGATTTTCCTTCCCAAATTCACTGCACGTTGCACGCGATTCCTCACAAGTAATATTATTCCCCACTCACAAGATTTGTCCCTTGATAAGGGGAAATATTGAATAAACCCTCTGTTAGACATGAAAAATATAGTAAAGCAATAGCGAGCGCAGAAGCGTCGATAGCCTACTTGGAAGTGAAACAGATTGTTGAGACGAATGTCTGCATGTACAAAACCCAAAGGCACATACACCAACTTTATAGCACTTTATAAAAGTCAATTTTTTTATAAAGTTATGTGTGTATTATTTGTGAATTACCGCTTGGTTTAACGGTGAAGGAAAATATCGTGAGGAAACCTACATACCTGACAAGTTCCGAGTAAAAATTTTGAGTTTTTGTGGAGTCTACCAATCCGCACTATTCCAGCGTGCCGGACTAAGGCCTCATCCCCTCAGTAGCAGAGGAGGCACGTGCCCAGCTGTGGGACAGTAAGACAGAGCTGATATTACTATAAAATATATTACAATGGCAAGTCATTAGGACAGATCAATGCGGTAAAGTCGCTATGTGAGGTATTTTTAATACTGAATTATAAAGAGATCCTATAAATTTTTAGCAACCGATACCTACATATTCTCCACGTCTTTCTACATTATTTAGTATTGTAGCGGTTTATAAAACAATTAGGTATAGATTGCCGAACTTCGAGACACATTCCTCGGCGGGTCACTTCGAATTTTATGAATTTTATCATTATCATTGTCAACTAGCTTGCCCTGGTGCGACATGAGCTCAAAACTAATATAGTTTCTTGATTTCTAATTAACAACTGTTTAGGAGCACGGAGGGGACCGTACACTGGGGCCCTGAAAATAATACAGTTATTAAATTAATAAAACTTAATTAGATTTCTAGTATTTACTCATAGTAGATTAGTAGAAAAATAAAATAAAAGTAGAAAATGTTGATACATATTTGACCTAATTAGCTTTAGCCTCCGATTTCAACGCTCGGTTGTAGATTAGAGCAAATAATTAATCAATCAATCAAATAATCAATCGACCTCGAAATCATATTTACTTTTACAAATTATTATTTTATCTTCAAGTGCTAATTTTTCAATTGTCAGATCAAAGTTATCTATCAAGTAATAACCTGATTGAATATAAAAGTGGGACAATTGAACAATTTTATTCATACAACTGTCATTTTTAATTTGTTCATTTTATCAAAGATCTATTTGTATTTCAGTTAATTTTGTATTTTAAAAGATTTTATCCAGCAAATAATATTTATCTCAATATTGAACAGCCCTAAGTATTATAGATCCAAATAAGCTAAACATCCTCATAAATATTAATAACCATCTCGAACATTGAACTAAAATTACATATCATAAGCCCGTTTTTTATATTAAATTTCAAAATACGGTGCTCCGAGAGCTATAGTACCAACTAAGATGTTTCCAATTACAAAAATACAAATCCAATTGAAAATAGTACTTTTTGGTATATACGTACCTATTATTTATAATGTAGCATAGAAATATTTATAAAGAAGTCGAGGGTAGTGCGAGCTGGCCTGTTTTCGATTTACCGTCATAATAAAAATCAGTCTCGTTCTACGTGAGTTTCATTGCGTTTCGTCCTACACAATATCTTGTAAAGACATTGAATGAAACCCTCCTAGCTGAATTTCGGCCACGGCAGCCAATCTCGGTGGAGATCAGCCAAGTACGCAGGAGATATTATAGTGCTCAAGTGTGTGCGCAATACACATGCACTCTCTGTTCCTTCACTCTCATAGTTCGGTGAGACGGCATTCCGATATGACCGGAGAGAGATCAGGCGCAGGGCCAACGGCTTTACGTGCTTTCCGAAGCACGGAGGTATCACACCGCCAACTTCCTGACTCCGAGCTGTGACTAAGTAATATTTAAGATTGAAAAACCCAGTCACAATTATTTGGCCCGACCCGAGATTCGAACCCAGGATCTCAGCGCGGTAGCCGTACTCGTACCATGTACAATTAAAACTACGCCACCGAGGCAGTCCTAAAGATATTACACCACTGTTGAATATATTTTATTACTCTTAAATGTTGCACGCCTTAAACTCTTCCAAATCGTATTCGACAAAAGCTATATCGAAAACAATGAATCATTCACACGTGCATAACTCCATAGAACAAAAACCAACGGCGAATAAAAAACATTCTAAAACAAAACATTTAAATTTATTGTTACCACAAAAAAACTTTTTCGATTTTTTTAAAAACGAGCTAACATTCTGCGTAAATTGAATGCACGGTTGGATCGCTTCTCATTACGATATTCATCAATTACGCAATGTAAAAGGCCCTGTACATTTCTGTCGCGTCGCTGGATGCCTCGTGGTGGGACGATGTAAAAATAGTCTTGGTATTTTATGTTTCGTACGGAATATAAAAAAATTAAAACATCAAGATAATTTGTTGGTGGTAGGATATATTTTATATCCGCTCGGTTAGCGAACACCGTACACAAGGTGTTAAAATCCGTCATGGTGGCCCACGTATGTCGCGTTCCGGAATCAGCCCGCCAACAGGCCGGTATAATTGTGTCGACCGTCGATGGGTAAACTCTCGTCCGTCGACATTCTATTGGACCCCACTCCACTTACCATCAGGTGCAATGGGGTCACTTTGCCATGCACGTAAAAATAAAAACCTCTTGTGCAAATTCTTCTTAATTAGAATAATTTATTGAGATTACGATTAAAGTCTCTAATAGTGAACCGAATACTTAATACAAAACTATGTATATAGAGTATAGATGCCATTTTATCTTTGAATTTACACCTCTTAAACAGATAATCCATAAAAAAACATATTTAATACTACCCACTATAAAAACCTCTGTGTGGGCTTCGATTTTATTTACCCCTATGATTCGTTGAAGTTATTTTCGTCACAACGCACATCTTAAAATACAAGACTATTGTCATTTTAATAATTAAGAATACATTTGAGGAGAATAACATATAATTTATTGCACTTAAATTCTTTGGCTAACATCGCCAGTCATATACTCAAACTGTCAAAGAAGACATAGAAATAAAACTATTTTACGGATTTTATCGTGGCTTCGTGGTCCGCCCCGTGACTACGAAGGCTGCAAAGTCTTCGAAACGTCGGGAGAAAATTAAAATATAAAAAACCGCGATAAAATTCGTAAAATAGTTTTATGTCTATGTCTAATATTCGCGTTAACATAAGAAATCATTATGTCAAAGAAGAATCAACCTTCCTTTCGTCCAAAAAAAGTAAACGTTTGTAAACGGTCCCTAAAAGGTGGCACGCCGCTGAAAAAGATGGCGGAAGTACAAAATATAACGTAAATATATCATCGTTAACAGGAATGCTGACCAATTTGCGAACAAACGTGCCTCAGTACACAAGGGCTTTTCAGCGATAAACCTTTCATAATAACTGCACTTATATACGGTATTTCAGATATTTCAAGTGTCACTTATGAAGCGTGATGTTAGGGTCTACGTCTTTGGTGTTCTTTTTTGTGAATTTTAATATTGTATTTAGAAATTACACAAAACATACTTTAAATTAAAAATAATTGTTAAAGATTTAGGTACTCCAATAGCCTTCAATGGAGTTAACACATCAGTGAAAATTCTACAGAGTTTCATTTAAATACGAAACACAAATTTAAAATACTTCTATTAAATTCTCAGAAATGCACATAAACATACTACCTGTGACATCTTTATACAACTGCCAGGTCGTTTCATATTCTGTTTCAAAAGCACTTTGAGAGATACTATTTACCAAATAATAAGTTGTTTTGAATATACCGCAACAAGAACAAGCGATGTATTCAAGATTTTTTTATTGTATTAAAAACCAATTTTGGTTCAATAATTTCTTATTGTATTGTTTCGTAAAATTCAATTGTTTAAAGATAATTTTATCAATTAGTAGATAAAAGTTATCTAGAAAATAAGTTGTAAACTGATTGAACACAAAAATAAAGTAATTGAATTATTTTATTCATATTACAGTAAATTAATTTGTTCATGTCAAATTTAATTTTTTTATTTAATATTTGCAAAATTAGCTTTAAACAATTTTCATTTTGCGAGTCTATTTGGGAAGTAGGTAAGTACCATTATTTTTTCCTATTGCCGATTAATATTTTAAAAGTATTGATTTTTTCTAATTTGAAGTTATTGAAGCCGAATAACAACGATTATAAAATTCAACAGCGAATGCTTCCGCATGATGAGTGCAGTCTAATGATACAATGTTTTAAAATATATACATTTTTATTTCACCTACATACATACATAATAACAACTAAGAGGTGTACACAAATTAGATCACACATAGTGCGTATAGTACATGTATAGTAAAATTAGATCACACAGTTGTTTTTGCTCGTCTAGAAGTGAATACATGTTTTGTCTTTATTTATTTTGTACATGTAGGCACACCAGAAAACGCACTGTTTTATTGCAAATACTGTATTCAGCTTTTGAGCCGATGAAAGAGACCTTCGTTATCTCGGACATGATTTTATAAATTGAAGGAATACGTTTACATCAAAAAGCACAATAAAGAATTTTCTGATTAAATTAATCCGAAATCTGAAAAGTGAAACTAGCTTTTGGTCGCAACTCCGCCCGCGTTCCAGTTTTTCCGGGATAAAAGTCCTTCTAAATATTGTACCGGGATAGAAAGTAACCTATGTCTCCCAGGATCTCAAACTATCACCATACCAAAGTTATGAAAAAAAAAAAACGTTTTTGCAACATTTTTCATTGATGCTCCACTCTTATTAATCACAGCATGATGAAACCCTATAAGGCTATAGCCTTCCTCGATAAATCGGCTTTCCAACATCAAAAGATTTTTTCTATTAGACTCAGTAGTTCATGAGATTAGCGCGTTCAAACAAACAAACTCTTCAGCTTTATATAATAGTATAGATATGACTAAAACAGACCAACAATGTGACAATTATTTGCTATCATAAATTACGAGCATGTTGACACAACAGGTCAATGGAATTAGAACATAAAAAATGGATGTCAAGAACTAATGTTGAACTAATCTATTTATCAAATGGGTTTTCACACACCAATTAGCTAAAGTTTATCAATTACTCAAAGATAATGTAACCGAAGGGAATTAAAACAAATTTATTATGAATTTCTACTTCATTAAACATGACTGTTTCAATTCTCATTAACTAATTAGGTGGTATACCACACCGCCTTCTGATAATTAATTTTTGTCCATTTTCGGTAAGTCTTTCGTTTTATATTTGTTAGTTAAATTCAAAAATAGAACTCTTTAAAAATAGATTCATTGTTTAAATAGATTCTGACCTGAAAAGGTCATCGCTAGATCTAATTTTAAGAACTACTGCGTGACAGTTCCTGTTATAGAATATTATTAGAAAGAAGTTTAAATGTGAGCTTCAATTGTCCATTCTTTTGATATATAGAAACTGAATTATGAACTATGTGACTAAACATCTTATGCCTCGGATTGTCGAATGCAGTTCACCGCCGTGAAGAATGTCATAATTCACAGTTGTAAATGGCACTGCTAAATTCTAATATTTATACGTAGACATGTGACATTTCATCAAGCAATCGAATTATCTTATATCCCAATTGTATGAAAAGCCAGAAACAGAAGACCGTATAATAAACCCTCGTCTTATGACAGTAAATTGAAAGCCTACGTGTTCTTCGCCATTTCTTATAAGTAGCCAATTCATTAAAATTATTAAGAACGCTCAGATTGGAACGGATTTATGTCAAATGCATTTGTTGAGGTCAGGAGGAAGGAAATCATTTTTTACATCGCCGACCTTCTCTTTGATGAGGGCAATAATTACGTATTCCGCTCACTGAATCCTTTCTTTAACGTTGTTCTTAATTTTTTGTACAATTCAGGTGGAAATAGCGTAATTGCTCCTGATGAATTGAGATTTCTTATTGAGTTGAAAATTTTATTGGATTTGAAATTTAAGTTTTATGAAGATCGAACAGCAAATTCCTTTTTATTTTATCTACCAATATTTGCTTAACAGGGTTTATCAATGGACGGCGATAAACTAAATTTAATATTATTTATTACACTTACTACGTCCTGGCCGACCTTCCTTACCTATGAAGGTAAGATTAATACACAAGCTGGTCTCGTGTGGTTACTAAGTCGCCAAAGCTCTGTTCGTATTTTAGTAAAGTTACGGAAATATGAATCTTATTACTAGTACCTTAACGCCTTAGTAAGTAATAAGTAGATATGAATAGTAGACACGCTATAGACAGTCTTGTTTCTAGCATGAACGTCGGCTCGGCCTCATTGGGTCAACCATCTTTAAGAAAACTTTGTCACTGTCTATATCGTATGTATGTGGTTTGTCTATTCCAATCCAGACAGTCAGTGAGATGCAAATAATATATCCAATAACTCCCCCCCGCCCCCATCTTTCACTTCCATTAGAATTTATAGTTAAAAAGGAACCAAAATTTTCTCCATAAATGATTAGACATGACCAATATCAATATGTCCCAAGCCTTCTTCGTTTGACTATCCAAAACGTGCATAATTCTACCACCGTTATGAGAACTTAGGTGGATGTTAATATTTAAATTACTTTGAAATTCTGTCCCGAAAGAACCATGATTTTACAAACGATTTTGTTCAACAAACCATACCCTTTTACTACTTTGATATTAATAACGTAAAATGACTCTTCAAGAACAATTTATAAATAGATTTTAGATTGAGGGTAATAAATTGTTTGTCGAGAACCGTTTCATTATTTCTTAATTCTCTTGTTACTTTACGATACGTATTATTGATGGTACCATTTTATCTAAAAATAGATCAAATGTATTTGTCATTAGTAAAGTACATTATTAATATTGTCTCTATTCGATGTTTATTCTAACATTAGTATGTTTCGCCCTAGGGTATAGTGCATTACTTAGGATTTATTACCTGATATAGATCTAATTCGCTAACCATTATTAGCTCGCAATAATATGCCAAAAGGGCATATGATCTACATGGCAAATTAATTAACAAAAATATAGATATTAGTTGTTCGCATTTTCACAAAATAACATTTTCTTGTAGGTTTTCAAATCCTCATTCCATGGAGTACTACAGATTTTCGATTTTTAACCTACCAACTTATATTATCAATACAGTGAAAGAATAATATAGAAAATTCGTCTATGGGGTGTCTTAGTATAAAGTTGTTTTTGATTTGAACCTCATTGATAACTTTACTTCTACAGAAGCCCGTGCGTAGCAATAGTAAATACATTACAAAATATGACAAATATATTTTTCCACATATCCCATTGCAGATTTCAAAACCCAGTCACGTTTCTATCACAGGGGTGGACAGACTCCACCGAATTTATTTTGCGTCCACATCCATTTTGTTTCCACATGTCAAAATAGCAAAAGGCTCAAATTACCCTTAGATATTGTTATTCCTCCGGCAAGTTCGCTTTAGTGCTGTTAATTTTGGAACACAGAGTATATATGTTTTGATTAGCTGTGTATTAGGTTGGGTTTCTATGCACATGTATATAGATTATTTAATTATAGAATGTTCTCGGAACTACACTCTCTAATTAGGTTCGTCTTGATGCTTAGCTAATATACGATACGTGGCTATGATTAGGTTTCTGAGTGACTTGAATTCGATATTAAGGAAGTTGTAACTACTTTCATCTATACTTACTTTTTCTTTCGACATTTTATGATACTTTATTATACCGAACGAAGTATAAAAAATTTCATGTATAAATATATATATATATATAGCCTTCATAATCATCATAATCAGCCCTGTAATATATACTGTCCCACTGCGGGGCACGGGCCTCCACCAATACTGAGAAAGATTAGGCCTTAGTCCACCACGCTGGCTTAGTGCGGATTGGTAGACGTGACACAGCCTCAAAATTCCTATAGAGAACTTCTCAGATATGCAGGATTCCTCACGATGTTTTCCTTCACCGTTAAAGCAAGCGATAATTCACAAAGAATACACAGATAATTTTTTTTAGAAAAGTCAGAGGTGTGTGTGCCCTTGGGTTTTGAACCTGCGGACATTCGTCTCGGCAGTCCGTTCCACACCCAACTATGCTATCGCCGCTTAACATTATTGCCTTAATATTATTCAAAAACCCATGCTACGTCATAGTGTTCAAGTTGATGAAAAACATTATTCTTAGCTAGCATAAAATACTTTCAGCTTCCTTATTTTTCCAATCTCTTATTTTTACGACCAAGCTCAAATAAAGTGCTACTTTCAAATTAATCATTAAATAAACTCAACTGCCGCAACACAGCCTACACTCAATAACAAATAAAACACTTCAATTTGGAAAAGTATCAATTTATTATTTTCACACTCCAAATAGAATAGCAATAATTCATCGTGTTTATATACATTTTGTTAATAATAAAACAAATTTCTCACAGTAGGAACCAATTCAGAACTTTGTGTTTTCAAAATAATCTTTGGTATGTAAATCGGTGTTTCGTTATGAATAAATTTCACTACCAAATTAATGTACCGAAGCTTAAAATCTACGTGGAACAGTCTTGTAAAATTAATATAGAAGTTACAAATAGTTTAATTAAAGCTACCCCTACTGCGATGCTTCGACGCGGTACAAAATACGAGTTCGTAATAGCTTAGTCAATTCAAGTGGAAAATAATATGTGCCATTAGTGGATGTGGGTTTGGAAAAATGTATTGTGGACATATTTCACGTAAAGGGCCTACTTAGTAAGGGTCAAAACGTATTTTCGCAACTGAAAACTTCCAAAGTTCTAAATGTCTTCAATACATTTTCCTTGTTAATGGCTAAAATCCATTTTGCGTAATTCGCACGTCACTGAGCATTGTATTTCTGTAACAAGCTGAAACCCAAACAAAAGCTACGTTAAAGTAAGCCTTCATTAGCGTCTACAAATTACTTTTGACAAGACCATCCATTGACTTATCAGAGTGCTATCTCAAATATTTTAGTAGAGAAAATAATTTGACAGTTATTTACTTCTAGGAAATATTTACAGTGTATAATTAATTGAAAATTACTTTATATACAGCATCAACGATTTTTGGTTCCAAATACCTAAGTCTATCAATTCCTATAACTTAAATTATCAGCTACAATGAAAGTTTGACAATCGATCGAAACATAGATTAAATTTATAATTACTTTACAAACTAAACATAACTTGTGTTTACATTGCTTAAATATACAAAAAATACTGAAAGTCGTCTCATTTCTTATAATCAGTATTAAATTATGTTTTTTGTTTCAAGCAATTCATTGTAAGTTTAAAAACTTTTATCTGATTTGCAAAAACTGTCTTTAATTTATTAATATTTTTCTTTGTTTACTTTTGTCCTTGTAAAATTTTAATGAACATTAATTCAATTTCTGCCAATTCTTAAATAACATAATGAGCATACCGTAAATTTAAAATCCCTTAAATATTCATCACTTCAATTAGAAAATTGCGCTATGTACATCTGCTTTTATAATCCGAAAGTGCTACAACGTAATGCTAACAGCAAATAGTATTATCAAATTAAAGGTCAGAGGTACCGTTTCGCTTGACGAAGCCTTGTAATATTTCACTTCATCTTGAGTGGGAGGTGAGTAAGTAGCTTCATAAACCAAGCGATTAGGGCACGGCAACATTTCCGCCGGAATTTCTAGTAATCGACGTCGATACTCCACTTTTGATTCGTCAGCATCGTTCTCTTGATCTTGCATCGTGTCTTCATATTGTTTATCTTCGATAACCTCTTCGTCTTCATAATCATTGTCGAAAACTTTTCTTGGACCAATTTGATTGATTCTTTGAGGCCTGTCGTTATTTTTATCTATTTTGTTGGAGGCGCTGGATTTGAGTTTCACATCGGTGACGCAGCTAAGTCGGCTGAGTGAGGCTTTAACTCTTTTACTTTTTGTCTCGTTTCGTAGTTTATGCATCCAGGAAAGTCGGCAATCGCAGATTAATTTGTTACCTGTGAACATAAATGTAGTATAAGTTTGATCCAATATTGGTACAAGAACTAAACTGAATTTAGAAATTGAGTTCGCTTTCAATATTGGATTGGAACAGAGTAATCAATATTCCAAGTAAATATGTCAAACTGTAAGGAGATGTCAGTTAGACGTAACATTTTGAGGTGTTTGCAGCTTTTAAGTGTATTATATCATTCATTTATTATTTAACAGTGGTTCTGTAATAGTTATTATAACCATTATAACGTGCAATATTAATGTAATATTATAAGGATCTGTAGACAGAAGTGCAATACACCAAGATTCAAAGATCTTATTGACGCCCCAAATTTGACGCTTCATAATATCCAATCTCCGCAGCTAATTTCAATAATAATCTTTTAATAATCACATTACGATTATCATACAACACTGATAAACAAAATTCAACATAATACCATCACATAAACCATCTCCACAGTCCGCGTATAAATCCAAGCGAGTAATGGAAGCAATAAAGTAACCAAATATCTGGAAGCAAAAAACGGCACAAATCTAAACGGAAGAGCGGAACACGGCGAAATTTGTATTAAATCATAACAAACAATGCTCTAGAACTGCTGGCTAGTGTTTAAAACATCTACTGACCGCAAAATATAGGACCATTAAAATGTCACAGCACCGGCCGTTGTATATTACGAACTGAATTATGTTTTCTGCTACTAATATACATTGGGTGGTACTCTTAACTTCATTAATAAAATGGAAGTCTGGTATGAATGTTGGTACTTAGTAATAAGAAGGAGGAAATAAGAAATAAAAGAGTAAAACATAAAGTCTTCCATAATATATCAACCAACAATTATGTCTTTTTCCAGGGGGGGGGGGGGGGGTAAGTAGGCGCGTACCTCCCTACCCAGAAATAAATCACAAAAAATATGTCACTGGATAAATCTGCAACAATAGGAACTATTGATGACAGAGGTTTTTTATAATAATTTCTTATGTTTACGCGAATGTTAGACATTGAAATAAAACTATTTTTCGGATTTTATCGCGGTTTTTTATATTATTATTTTCTCCCGACGTTTCGAAGACTTTACAGTCTTCATGGTCACGGGGCGGACTTTTATATTTCAGAGGTTTTTTATGATAAAGCATTTTTAAAAACCTGCACGATTTGAATTAAAAAAAACTTATCGATGATATGTAGTGTAGTGCATAGGTGAAGATGCAACTTAAAACTAATCTTGGCGGCGCTCATGGCTGTTGGTCGTTTTTCGTTTATAACCTGCTATTAAATTTCGTTTTTTCCTTAACTCTTGTTCACACTGTTTTACGGTAATTCGTATACAAGTGTCAGTTCGTGCAACTGCATCTACTTCTGCGGCAAGCAGATGTGTGATGTCGGGTAATGAAATTCCTGTCCAGTTAATTACTAGGAATTATGATACTTAACAGCTGATGAGTGCAAGCGTAGTGCACCGCTATGAAATAGTTTATAATTCAAAGTTCCGCATTACAGGCTAAACTTGCTACCAGGGGTCTAATTCTAAAATAATATAATTATTATCGACTTATGTCGAACACAATGTTAATATCAATATATAAATACAAAACTGCCACGGACCAGCGATTAGTAACCCACGTGCTATGATTTTTTATGCTTACCCGAATGTTAGACATTGAAATAAAACTATTTTGCGGATTTTATCGCGATTTTTATGTTATAATTTTCTCCTGACGTTTCGCAGACTTTGCAGCCTCGTGGTCAAGGGGTGCACTGAGGTGTTTTATTTCAACCACATGTTACTTGTACATTGGAAAAATATAAATGAAAAGACTATTTCTCAAAATAAATCTACGAAACGCAATAGTTAGGTTACGTAATATTATTATGCATCTGTTCTATTGCATCTGTTTTTACTTATACATTATTTTCATATATTATTTAATAGAATTAATGTATTAAAACAAACAAGAAAAAACAGATGAGATAGAATTTTTCGTAACAATATTGTCTAAAAAACTGTTTTGTAACATAAATTTAATTTGAAAAACTCTTAAACGATATGTATGTTGTTTGAGAAAGATACATGTCTATAAGACAAAAATGTCTGTTACTCGAGAATCGAAACCCTCTTGAACGACTTATTTGATGGTCATTGCGATGCAAAAAATAAAGTGAATATTATTTAAAATACTATACATTTATCCTAGTGTTATAAAACATCTGTTTTATTATTCTATCTCAAAGTAAACAAAAATGCTATTAAATGCTTTATATTATGAGAGATGATTATTTGATATAGCGTTATATTTTTATTTTTATGAAAGCAGATGTTATTAATATTTGCTAACAAAATAGCACCACAGTTTTTTTTTCAGTGCAGAGATATAGTTTATTGTTTTGTCTCAATAATTTTAATTCAATACGGTTCTAACTTATTAATTATTCTCAAAACAAATAAAGAGCATCGCTTCTTGTCACACTAGAACGTCAGAAAAACGAACACAATTAGAAAATTAATTAATTACTAACATATCAAAACATCTGAAGTAATTATAAAATTCATTCTTTCAACTTGAGATGTCGTTGCAAACGAACCAACTGATCAACATAACAACTTAATTATTCCACTAAAGGAGCGAGTCATGTGGTTTCGTTTAATTAAGTTTTCTGACAGATGTCGCTGTGAATGGAGCGCCTTTCACGAGTGGAACTTGTTTAAAGTTCAACTGCTAAGGCTTGCTTATTCAAATGCTTTTCGAATTTGAACCAAATGGTATTGCAATAGCCTTTGTATTTTGCGATATTGAATATAAGTTCTAGATTGCTGTCCTCAACGATTGATACGTTTTTTTTTTATACTGGGATATGGGCGCCGCCAAGATTCTTTTTAGGGAGTTGCATCTGCACCTACACAATATACTACATAATATCACTGCGTTTATTTTTCAAAAATTCAAATCGCGCGGGTTTTTGAAAATGCTTTATCATAATGATTGCTTATGTTTACGCGAATGTTAGACATAGAAATAAAACTATTTCATGGATTTTATCGCGGTTTTTTATATTATAATTTTCGACGTTTCGAAGACTTTGCAGCCTCCGTGGTCACGGGGTGGAATGAGATGTTGGTCATCCGGAAAGTCAAAGTTACAATATCTATCTGCATTTTTATAATTGAAAATAAAAAAAACCGCGATAAAATCCGT
>JAUDJH010000111.1:17500-23460 GCA_036320925.1 Automeris io | reverse complement strand
TCAAAAGATGTGTTTTTGTTTATGTTACCTATCATTTTTTTTTTTCAGTATTTTGGTGCATTGTTTCACATCACACATGCTGCATTTATATGTAAAAACACTATGGAAACCATTTCGTCCTCCACTGACATAGGTGGTGTATTATTCAATTTGGGATCATTCACATGATTGACTATATTTTACTGCATATGACACCACCTACGACAGGTTGTCGCTGGAAATGATTTCTACTTTGTTAGGTTTGTCATTTTCTGGATCAGTCTGTGGCCAATCGACTGATTCTGGTACGTGGTATGAAAAAACAAATGAAAATCAAAAGAAAATATAAAGTACGACAATTATTATAAAGAAGTTTTGAAATTTCATCTACATCAAAAAAAAAATATATATATCTACAAAATGGCAACATTTTGCACATTTTTTAATCTTGCCTGCTTGACATGTTAGCCAGCCGGCTAATATGACAGTTACAGCTGTCACCACGGGAAAATAACCTTATTGTCCCGTCAATAAGTATATTTTCGCTTGGCACGCGTGACACAAAATAATAGTTCCGTGCATTATTTTAAAATACGAAGCAACAAGAGAAAAATCGAATATAATTAATATTATGGTGACCAAGCCGGACTTTAGCTCGGGTGAATACGCCCCGACATTTGAGCGATATAAAATATTACATACGTCATGTAGGTGATGATTTATGGAATCAGTACTTAGTCCATTCGGAAAGGAGATGACTGTGGTTTTGGGCCTAAATAAAATAGGTACGTAAATATGTATCCAATAATTATAATTCATCTATGAAGTGGGCAGGTAGTCAAGTATAGTGAAACAATAACCAAATTGGCAAAACATTAATGTCGTATGTTGAACTTTGCAGCCATAAAGCTCCTACGTTTGCTCCTATAGGTATTTGTGTATTGTACTATAATATTAAGTAGATACATAGATATAGAATATATAAATAACTTTTTTTTCTTTCTTATTTAGATCTCTGAATCGAATCCGTCTACATCCATTTGAATATGCTCAGCCCAGCAGCATTCAGCACCACGTGAAGAGCGCGCCAAACACTACGCCCAGAAAGATATTTCATTGCTCAGTTTGATCTTCATGATTGTATGAAAGTAGGTACATGAAATTAGGTATTTTTGTTTTATAGTCAACAATAAAAGATAGATAATAATTTTTAGAAAGTGAGGCCATGGACACAAAAGCGCGCGCGCGCCCACACACACAGCAATGAATCGAGAGTGGGCTGTCCAATTTCTTGTAATCATGAATAGTATTTAAATACAGTAGTTGCGGTAGATTTGTTCTATAAAAAGTTATTATGAAAACTATCTTGATATTTAAATTGTAATTAATATAATAAATTATATATTATTTAAACATAAAAAAATTATAATAATTATTTTAATTGTAGTCATTCAGTTTGAGAGACGCTTGCAGTTACTGATAATTAATTGCACCTGGTTCTTCTCCAATGTGGCGGGGCGGTTATTTACAATAGTTTTCTACTTTGGAACACTGAACATAAAATACTGTGTTACCTTCAGGTGTTGTATATATGTGAAATTCTATCAATGGTAAAATAATATAGAAATATAACAATAAGTGTATAATTATGAATTTTATAATACATAAATAAAGCAAGATATTGTTTAGTTGCATAATAATAATGGCACGTTCTCCGATACCTTGCATTGACATGTATCAGAGAACATATACCATTATTATTTAGTATTATATGTTAGGCAGAGATGTGCAAAATATATGTTATAAAGTGTATTTAAATACAAAATGTAAATACATACTTTTCGTTTTTTTTTTTATTTCAAATACAAAATAGTTTTCCATTTTATATTTAATATACTAAATACAAAATAAATACATATTTCCAAAATACTCTATTAAAATAAAATACTTTTAGTTTTATACTTTATTGTATATTATCATATTTTTTTTTTGTTATTTAAACAAGTGATCAAAGTAAATTTACTTTACAGATTTTAACAAAATTATTTGTTCAAATACACTGTCACTCATCTTTAATCTGTGTGGCCACATAATCATGCTACCATAAGAAAAAAGCCTTTCTACTGGCGCAGAGCTAGGCAGGCAGATATTATATTTTAAAAAATCCATCTTTACTGTAGGGTATTTATTTAATGATTGTAGACAAACAAACATCATCATCCTTCAAATGTTGCAATGATTCCAGGTCAATGGTGGTGTTTGCATTTGCATAGTGCAAACAAACACACGCAGTAAGTCAGCGAAGATACAATACTATTGGTTACGTTACTGTCGTTATTACATATTTTATCACACATAAAGATTTGACTTAGGTACTGGTTAAAGCGGGAAAACCGTACGGCACAGACACACTATAACTCTTTGTCACAGATGTCACGCTTTTCATGTACGTCAAATCTGTGGTTTTTTTAGTGGGGAATACAAAACAGTTCAGTTTAGTGTTGCCATAATGAAAAAATATATGGCGTAAGTGTCATATTCTTTTTCTTTGATATTGTTGATAAAACTTACACTTTCGTGATTTTATAAAATGTTAGGTTTTAATTATGCGAGCATAATGGTGTAAATAAAAATATTATAATGGTGTAAATAAATATATATATATTTTTTTTTTTTTTTTTTTTTTTTTTTTTTTCTTTCTGTAAATTCAGAAATCTCCCCTACCTCTCCCCCCACTTTGGTTTTTCCACCGTAAGCGTCGGTGCGACCGCAAGCGCTGACTTCACGTTCAATTTGGTCCTCCGTCCGGACGTGCTGGGCACATATGTGCGCGCGCATGCGTCTCGCCGTGCGAGCAAGTATTGTCCGTCATGTATGTACATCAAGTTCATATCAGACAGATGTCATTTTTGTATTGTATCGCGGTATGGTGTTGCCGACTTGTGCTCGGCGCGTGTGTACACTCCTCTTTACAATAATATAATGTCATGTCTAATATGTGTAATACAATACAACACACACACACACACACACACACACACACACACACACACACACAAACAACATGTTGTGGTGGTATAGTATTCTATAATAACAATTTATTTGTTATATTATGAATGTACTTTAAATATGTTGTAATCGCGTGTGTGTGTGTGCGTGCGTGCGTGCGGTGTGTGTTTTGTGTATTTTTATATACTCTGTGTGGAACTACGAAATCGAATGAGAGTTTGTTTTTCGTGTTTATATAGTTCCTTTACGAAATGATTACCGACGACACTAAGGCTAAGACGAGGAAGACTGGCTGGCGACGGCGGCGGCGGGTGCGTCTCTAGTGGTGGTCTATGTTATGCTGTGTTATTGTGAGTGTTGTGTTGTGTTGGTTGGTGTTGTGACGATGACTACTCGTGTGCGACAACGATGACGCATGTCAAACCACAATGACCAACATACGAAGATTATTATACGGAAACGATACCACCGTCGCCACCACCACCACCACCACCACGTCGACGACGACGGTGTCTCGGTGATCGTGTTGTTTGCGTGTGCACGGCACACACGCTGCGTTCGAATGTGAATATGCATGTTCGAGTTGAATTCTGTAAAAACCGCGCGTTTAGACTTCGTTTCGAACGTGTGTAAGAAATAAATTTTTATGTAGCGTTAAAATCGCGACATATAGTGAATTCTGTCAAATCTCGGTTTCTAAGAACGTTCGTAGTTAAGCGACAATAAAATTTTGATCGTTTTCGACTCTGCGTGGTCTCGACGTGTTTTGTGTGTGTGTGTGTGTGTGTGTGTGTGTGCTACCACCACCACCACCACCACGACGACGACTATGAAGAGATTGTATTGTTTTGTATTGTGCGACCACAACGCGCGCTCGCAATTCAAAAGTGTTTATATTATGATGATACCCTCCGTGATTGTGCCTATAAATAATATTGTCACGATTCATCGGGGGTGAGTCGTTCTTGTCAGTTTAAATTAGTGTTTGTTCGTTCGTTCGTTCGTTCGTTCGTTCGTTCGTTCGTTTGAACGCGCGCGCGCGCACGCACTAGACGCGACACGAACGCTTGAACACTTTTTGTGTATGTGGGGTGTTGATGCGTATGTAGTGGTGGCTCCCTGGTTGATCCTGCCAGTAGTTATATGCTTGTCTCAAAGATTAAGCCATGCATGTCTCAGTGCAAGCCGTATTAAGGCGATACCGCGAATGGCTCAATATATCAGTTTTGGTTCCTTAGATCTTACTCGGTTACTTGGATAACTGTGGTAATTCTAGAGCTAATACATGCAATCAGAACTCTGACCAGTGATGGGATGAGTGCTTTTATTAGATCAAAACCAATCGACGGAGGGCCTCGCGTCCGAAGTCGTTAATTTTGATGAATCTGGATAACTTTTGCCGATCGCATGGTCCAGTACCGGCGACGCATCTTTCAAATGTCTGCCTTATCAACTTTCGATGGTAGTTTCTGCGACTACCATGGTTGTCACGGGTAACGGGGAATCAGGGTTCGATTCCGGAGAGGGAGCCTGAGAAACGGCTACCACATCCAAGGAAGGCAGCAGGCGCGCAAATTACCCACTCCCGGCACGGGGAGGTAGTGACGAAAAATAACGATACGGGACTCTTACGAGGCCTCGTAATCGGAATGAGTACACTTTAAATATTTTAACGAGGAACAATTGGAGGGCAAGTCTGGTGCCAGCAGCCGCGGTAATTCCAGCTCCAATAGCGTATACTAAAATTGTTGCGGTTAAAAAGCTCGTAGTTGCATTTGTGCGCCGCGCTGTCGGTGCACCGCATCCGCGGTGATACTGACACGTCTGCGGAGCATATCGTCGGTGAGCCGGCGTTGTAACAAACGTCGGTTCAATATCAAAATCCTATCGCGGTGCTCTTCGGTGAGTGTCGAGATGGGCCGACAATTTTACTTTGAACAAATTAGAGTGCTCAAAGCGGGCTCAAAATGCTGCTTGAATATTTCGTGCATGGAATAATAGAATATGATCTCGGTTCTATTTTGTTGGTTTTCAGAACTCCGAGGTAATGATTAATAGGGATAACTGGGGGCATTCGTATTGCGACGTTAGAGGTGAAATTCTTGGATCGTCGCAAGACGAACATCAGCGAAAGCATTTGCCAAAGGTGTTTTCATCAATCAAGAACGAAAGTTAGAGGTTCGAAGGCGATTAGATACCGCCCTAGTTCTAACCGTAAATATGTCATCTAGCGATCCGCCGACGTTACTACAATGGCTCGGCGGGCAGCTTCCGGGAAACCAAAGATTTTGGACTCCGGGGGGAGTATGGTTGCAAAGCTGAAACTTAAAGGAATTGACGGAAGGGCACCACCAGGAGTGGAGCCTGCGGCTTAATTTGACTCAACACGGGAAATCTCACCAGGCCCGGACACCGGAAGGATTGACAGATTAACAGCTCTTTCTTGATTCGGTGGGTGGTGGTGCATGGCCGTTCTTAGTTGGTGGAGCGATTTGTCTGGTTAATTCCGGTAACGAACGAGACTCTAGCCTGCTAAATAGGCGTCGCCATTTAGGTGTGCGTGGCTTCGTGTCGCGCAACTCACTGGCGACGTATTAAAATTCTTCTTAGAGGGACCGGCGGCTTCGAGCCGCACGAGATTGAGCAATAACAGGTCTGTGATGCCCTTAGATGTCCTGGGCCGCACGCGCGCTACACTGAAGGAATCAGCATGTTCTCCCTGGCCTAGAGGCCCGGGCAACCCGCTGAAACTCCTTCGTGCTGGGGATTGGGGTTTGCAATTATCCCCCATAAACGAGGAATTCCTAGTAAGCGCGAGTCATAAGCTCGCGTTGATTACGTCCCTGCCCTTTGTACACACCGCCCGTCGCTACTACCGATTGAATGATTTAGTGAGGTCTTCGGACCGACACGCGGTGGCTTCACGGCCGTCGGCGTTGCTGGGAAGTTGACCAAACTTGATCATTTAGAGG
>JAUDJH010000111.1:0-7500 GCA_036320925.1 Automeris io | reverse complement strand
TTTGGCAATACTGTATACAACTGGACTTATATTCTAATTTATATTATTTTAAATCTTATTTTAATGTATAAATACAATTAATATAACATGTAATTTTTCTAATTTTATATAATTCTAGTGTGTTTGACATGTAGGTAACTATGTATATATTACAGCAAACTTATATTGAATAGTAAATAAAGATTATAAAAAAAAATCATAAAAAAAAATTGTATGCCATAAAGGCCAAACATGACAGATCATTTTATATATATATATATATATATATATATATATATATATATAAGTATAATACTGAACAACTTGCATGCTTTGTGTGTATACTCATGTTTGACAAATAAAGAATCTTGAATGTTATATTATTGTACATGTGGTGGTGAAAAATGGGTCAATGATACCCACATGGACATGTTTGTTGTAATAATATTATATAATTAATCAATGTATAATAATAATAATAATAATTCCGGTCTTATGGACCGAGCAGTAAAAATACAAAATAATAATAATAATAATAATCATTGGGCCATGTGTAAATATTGAAATTCTATCCTGTTGGAATGTTGTATGTTTCACCGGGATATTAGTAGTATGCATGATGGCCGTAGAACAGTGATGGATAAATGGATAGGTAATATAATATAACTTTGTGCATAATATATTATTGTACATTTTCAATTTAATGCCATATGCATATCAACAATCAACTGATGGGTACTGACTAACAACACAAACTACTAGATGACCTCTGCAATCACTGCATCACGGGCCTCCTCTACTACTGAGAGGGGAAACGTTCTAAACGTTCCAACGCTATACTCTACTACTACTATAAAGCATCGAATCGTAATGTCAATATTATTATAATATTGCCTACCTACTTACCTTTACATTTAGACTTACGATAAAAATTTTATAAAACTTAAACACAGACAACATCCAACAATATTATTATTATTAGTTCTCACTACACTGATCTGTTGCAACTTACGATAATATTACACATTCTATATTAGATGTATTAATTATAATCAAAACATTACTTAGATCATTATTATCAATAAAGACACATATTTTTTTCACTGGTGACTGCATTTCACATATTTTTAACGCGGTCCTAAGTTCTTGAACATTCAATTACTTCATGGCGCTTGTTGAGTTGTTTTACAGTTTACACAAAGACACGTATTACTCGTACTCGTAAATAAATAAAAAATAACACTATAAACATAGACGCAATACAATATTATTATTTTAGTATTTTAAATAATAATTTATTATACAAGTATGTAAAATTAATTGACGGCTCAGTATGCCGCGTAAACTTGGCTCGATTCACTTCTACTACTTCCTAATTTACGGAGGAGGCAAAGAGCCATACGGCCATTCAGCCATACAGCCTGTTCCAACGCTATTCAATTATAAATTAAAATATAATTATGTGGTCCAATCATACAATAATGATATTATAGAAATTGTTAACTCTAATATATCACAAAATCTATAAAAACAATATAAATATTGGAATATAGTCAAATAGATAATTGTCTTATTGCCTATCAGAACCTATCGAAACTTTATCTGGGCGTTATAGAAGAATTGTTTTTTTTTGTTTTTTTTTTTTTAATAATATTGTTAAGTAAGTAATAATGTTTCAATTGCGCTAGAAGTCTCCGCGATAAAGATGCTTTGATTTATCATCGAGCCTAACCCCCATATTTATTATATACACCTATGCTATGCGTTCAATGGCAAAATGAACTAAAAAAAAAAAAATGACAGACGTCGGTAAGCCGTTTCGTGTTTGACGTTTGTTGCCATTGCCAATTCAAGTCTGTATGTATAAGTAGACAATATTTCGTTCCAAACAAAATAAATTGTAATGAATTTGATTGGATTGCAATCAAATTGATTGAACATTTCGTCCTTGTAGGTCATCATTTTCGTTTCAAGAAGTAATTTTATTTAGTCAGGTGTAGGTAGGTTATTCCATTACTGAAGTCCTATCTAAGTCTTATTTATTTTATTACTTTACACCTTACTTATAATTTTTATTTTATATTATGTTAAAAAAATAATTAAAAGAGAATGTCACGCGCATCGGCTAAAAGGTCTGGGAGCATGCGCCGAAGGGCGGGGATTCACCCCCGCGAGGGACGAGGGGAATGCGCACGACCACGCGTCATGAGGAGGAATCCAATTGAGCACTAATGAAGAATTTTAATTATAATCTTATAAAACCTACATAATATATCTAAAGTCTAAAGTCTTGTGTACCCCGAATTGGGTGAGTGTTTATATTATTTAATAAGTAATGTGAATATCTAGTTTTTATATCGTGTAACTGTAATTTGAACTAATGTTAATATTCCCTATAATTAAACGTTATTCTATTTAAAATTAGCTAATAACTTTATTAACTCGAGCATGATCTGAATATGAACATCGCATCGCATGTAAAGGATTGTGATTTCTGGTAAAATAAGTGAATGAGTGAGTGTACATAGCTTTAATATCCAGTACGACCGCCATTTTGACAATTATTAATCCTGTCTAATTTAATTGACATATTAATATTGAATGTTAAAACTAATTATTATGTGCATGTTGACTGCCTCATCTCAGATACTATTAATTGCATGAACACTGCGAGGTTCTTGGGTTTGCTTTACGCAAGTACATGAGTGTGGCAGTCAAACCGAACACGAACATTATTTGAGACACCTGAAAATTGGATTCCCAGGGTTCACCCGCTTGCTTATCACTCTGCCTCTACTGCCTGCTACTAGCGTCGGTTCGGTTGCACCGGCTCCTCGACGAGTCTACAGGAACGGTTGCATGAACCTACAGCTTGCTGCAGTACTCTACGGTGTTACCTACGGCCTGCTGCTGTGGCAACAAGGGTGCAAGCTGCTGCACTCCGTGCTGCGCAAAAGGAAACCAAGGCCAGTGTACCCAATCGGTGGATTAATGTGTTTCGGATACTGGATGTACGTACTCATACCCCGACCCTTAAACTTAGATTCTTTTTTATATAGTTATATTTTAATATATGTATGTAAAATTGTTAGCCTTCCCTTGCCTTTTATTTTTGCTCCCAATCACAAAATAAGGTGGACAAGGCAACGGAGAGTGCGACACAGGTACTTACTTGGAGACCTCTATGGATTATCTCAAGGCTGTGTGTATATGTAGCAGAGTGGATGGAGCGTGCGCTCGTATTACATGCTACAGATTATAATAATTATGCTCCACTTCTTATCAGAAGGACCCTTGTTAAAGCCGATTAATTTCACCACGTAAAAGGCTTCCAATCTATACACAGGTCATATTCATTACACCCATATAAAATGAAAAAAAACATGGCAGGGATGCGGCCTACTAATATTATAATATAGAAAAGGATATTATTCTCTCAATGTTGTTGTTGTTGTACTGTTGCTGTTCAGGTAAAATTTTCAGGAATATGTAAAGTTGTAAACTAATTTAGGTTTTACTTTATTGCATAAACTAAACTCAAGAATTGTTTTAGGTGACTTGTGATGCTGATCTTCGGATCAGAGATGTGTTGTTAGATGGCAAAGCAGCACTCATAACTCCCGGATGTTGCAACAAGAACTTTGGTGGTGTGCGGAAATAGAATTTTCAATGTCCGTTTCATGGCATATCTAAAATTTGGCAATGTTCAAGAATACTATTGTGGCTCTTGCAGTGTTGCACAACATTGCAATTGCTCAAAGAGAGATATTATGTGCCACACACACACACACACACACACACACACAGTGTGTCCAATATTGAAGAGGTGTCAGGATAAATTATTCATCATCATCATCATTGTTTACCCAAAACCTAGACTAAAGATGTTGTTCACACTGAAAGGTAAATAATTATACAACATAATTAAAGTTACTCATTGTCATTTATTTATATAAATTTTTTTTGTTATATTTTTCTATTATTAATATAATATCTTAGTTTTAAATTTTTATTTCACCGGAGCTAGTTGTCCATCAGAATAGCAGAAAATGCAAATCTTTTCTGCGTTGCACTTCTACTTCAGTTGTTCTAATTTATTCTGCAGATGTGCGACAAACCTGAAACAATTCAATGTACAATACATTAAAACATAATATTGAAATATTTTTTATTTATTTATTCAAATATACAACAGTAGTGTGTGCCGCAGGATTATAGCATAAAATTGAAATTACTTTGTTAATGATGTTAATTTGTTAATCAGCTCCCTTATTTATTTCCAGGTGGAGTTGGATTATAATAATATACTATAATGCATCATATGAATGCATGCCTTAATCTGTGTACTGAACAAATTGTAAATCATATTTGATTATTTATGTTGAGACTTGTCGATAAGAACTTTTTGTATGAACAGCCTGCATGATAGATAAATAAAGGTTTTTATTTTATTTCTTTGTTATTTCAAACTAATAAAGACCTCAAATATATATTTTATACCTACCTACCTACCTACCTGCCTACCTAAAACAACAGTAGGTATTCTACATTATTATAGCATGAAACGGATACATGCATACATATCTCCTTTATATTTTCTACTGGAAGTGGAGGAGTCTGAGGAAGCACAATGAGCATGATCTAAAAAATAAAATTTATATATTCCTTGTATATATTTCATTGTGCTGTTTTACTTTCATCATTTGTGCCGAATGCCAACAGTATATTATCCTAATATTTTATTTATATTAACATTTTAAGAGTGGCTATCGTAGTGCGCGTATTGTTTGATATGCATTGCGCATAGCAAGACTAGCAGCAGCAATATTACATTTCAGTTAGCACAGCTCCCTCGATTGATGAATCTACTACGACACCTTCATGAAGTCGTAGTTCGTGTCGACGGTTTATGCGAATCAAGAATATGAACACGCTCAGTTTCTAACCAATTTCTTCAACATAATCAAAGTAAGCCAAAACAATAGTTAGTAACGCAGGCAGGCAGGCAGGCACGAATAGCGCAAACGTTCAAATACAGAAAAGAGCTGCACCACAACTTTGTCTTCCTCCAATCACCTTTCCACCACTTCTCTACAATTTTATTGCAAATTGCTGCCTGCTACAGCAAATAAATCTTCCTCCTGTATTCATTTATTTTGTTTACTATTATTTTTGACAAATGTCATTGATTTTATTTTTTTTGGTTTTATTTTATGAGAAGGCAAAGGCATGGCTCTCAGCCATACAACCTAGTCTGCCGTTTGTCATTGATATTTTTGTACATGTTGTTTTTATTTATTTTTTATTGTCTGTTTCAAGAGACAAAACTTGGTAGTGTAATTGGTGAAACTGAATTTAATTTAAATTTAAGTTGGGGAAGCGCAGCACTCTCCGCGGCAAATTTTTTCGCTAGATGGCGTGGAAGTCATAAAAAGTAATATTTTTTATAATTACGTCCAAAACACGTCGTTTTTAGAAAAAAAAAATGCTATTTGCGATAATAGCATATTATATGCTATAATTTATCTGTATATTTATTTAGCTTCGTTACAACTAATATCGGAGTAATGGTTGCATTTAAGTTAGCTGAAGGAGAAAAATCAATATTTCGTGTACATATACGCACGCATATTTACATATCTAAATTTATTTATAAGACGCACTAGATGGCACTAATGCAGAAAAAATATTTAATGGTTTAGAAAAAAATTCAACAATCTTTCGTATCACAACTTTATTGATGCACATTTTAATTGTAATGGATAATGAAAAATTTATAATAATTTATAAATTAATTAAAATACTGTATTTTCAATAAATTTTTATTTCATAGTTATTTATTACATATTTTTGCTAATAAACTGAAAACAAAACTGAATTCAAAACAATCTTACACTGCTACAATGTTGTTTTCGTTTTCTCCTAGAATTTATAAACTAATTATGTTACAAAAATACATGTTTACATTTTTGCATTTTTACATATTGTTGTAGATAACAAATCACATTTGTCTCGGTAATTTTACAAAACAACAAATACCTACTACGTATTACATTATACAATAAAAATTGACAAGAAATTACTCTTATAAATGGAAAGAGCAGTAACTTTTTTTTTACTCTTCTCATGGTTTCCATATGCGACCTACATGCGAGATGGCCAATTCGGTAAATCATCAGCCATGGAACTAGGCTGACGAAAACTCTTCTGTACAATCATTTTTCGTGCAATTCGAGTTAGCTTCATCAACAACCTTGGTTTTAAAATATATATTTTGTCCATACAGTTGAAGCTTTGTGTTAGCTAGCTAAATTAATCTGAAACATGAGCAGTAGTAGTAGTAGTACCTATAATTTCTTGTAATAGTATTTTGTATAAATTCAAGTTCATAATTGAGGCTGTCAAATAAAAGATGAACTAAAATTTTGTATTATACATTATGAAATATACCAATAGTTATAGTAATATTTGTTAAAATATCACAGTAGTAGTAATAGTTCACACACCACCAGGTGTTTATCCTATCACTATAATATGCGGGTAGGATAAAGAAAGGTTCAGCAATAAAGAATGTAACACAAATATTTTAGCTGATTGTTTTATAACAAACACCGGTCAGTCAGTCACACATTTGAGGCATTCAAAATTCAATCACCCATAAATGGTGACAAAAACCTAGGACCCTCCCTCATAATAATAATACAAATATCACCACACCAACAAGGTAAAGGCCTGGGTATACAATAAATATAATAAGTATCTACATATATAAATGAATTACCTTTTAATTGTTTTTCTATTCGATATCCATATGATACATTTTCATTTTCAAATTAGCCAATACCGGAAGATTCTACATCACCACTAAATGTGGGTAACGGAGATTATGATTTTCTTCATTTTTTCAGATTCCATCGCTGTAGTATTGATGATACAGTAAACTTTTGCAGCAACCATGTTCTTTTATTTCTATTTATTTTCGTTCATAACTGACCGACTGATCTGTAACAAACAATATTTATTTCTAACACCAAGAAATAGGAATTTTTTGTTCTCCTTGCCAATAATATAAGTCTGAAAAAATCAAAATCTTATGAAACATTATACTAGTGTTATGTGACATGGACAATCTAATATATTATAATAATTACACATATATTGTGTGCATAATTATAACTTACTTTTCCTGATAGGAATCAATGTTGTGACCATAATATTATTTATGTATGACCTTATTAACCAGCCGCCAGCCATCCACATAAACATTAATAATATATGGTATATATCCAATATGCCTTTTCCAATGGCAATAGATTTCTCCTGTTCACCAGCTTGCTTTATTTCCTCAGGCAAATGCCTGTTCCATATGGTATGGTGAGCAGTTTCATTTATTTTTTTTTCAATTTTGAGAAATGTATTCAACTTGGCATTGTTGGTGGTTGGTTCGTAAGGCTTTACTTTATTTACTTTGTTATATGTGCCGCTTGTGTGTGATAACCGCCAGCAGTCACTGTTGCCAGG
>JAUDJH010000186.1:0-12354 GCA_036320925.1 Automeris io | reverse complement strand
CACCTTCACGGCCTTATCACATCGTTAAAATAAATTATTTAACGCTCCCGACGGAGCCGTTTTTGTGGCGAAGAGAAACTGCGATTGTAACTTGTCAAAGGCAGCTGAAGAGTCAAAATACGTTATAATATCCGACTGCCGCAGAATTAAATGTTTGTGGAATAATTTATGCCTATTTTAGTATTCATAGCTCATTCCTGAGTTGTATACATAAATCGCTGGTAGGATATATTTTATATCTGCCCGGATACCACCGTACAAGTTACCGTTAAAATTATCCGGAATTAACCTGTGTATATCCAATTCCAAAAGGCCGGCATAATTGAGTCTATTGAGCGGTAATTATCTCTCGTTAGTCGACATTCTTTTGGACCCCACTTTACTTTGTAGTGCCAGTATAAAAAACATCGCGTTCTTTGCGAAACCACAAAAGGATATTTGTATATGCTCGGACAGCGATAACAATGCACAAGGTCTGAAACTCGTCATAATAGCCCGTGTATGTCGAGTTCGGGAATCAGCCTAATTACGGGTTCGAACAGGCGAGCGTTAATCGTTTCTCGTCAATTAATATTCGATACTCTATACGGAATATACGCGGCGATAGCCTAGTTGGGTGTGGAACGGACTGCGGAGACGAATGTCTGCAGGCTCAAAACCAAAGGCCATACACCTCTGACTTTTCTTAAATTATGTGTGTATTCCTTGTGAATTATCGCTTGCTTTAACGGTGAACGAAAACATCGTGAGGAAACCTGCATACCTGATAAGTTTTCTATACGAATTTTGAGGGTGTGTGAAGTCTACCAATCCGCACTTGGCCAGCGTGGTGGAGTAAGAACTAATCCCTTTTAATAGTAGAGGAGGCCCGTGCCTAGCAGTGGAATAGTATACAATACAAGGCTGATATTATAAATATTATATCTTACTAATATTATAAATGCGAAAGTATTTAAGGATGGATGTATGTATGTATGTATTTTTGTTCTTCTTTCACGAAAAAACTAATGTACGGATTTGGATGAAACTTTACAGTAATATTGGTTATACATCAGAATTACACAGGCTACAATTTATAATCCTGAGTTTCTTGCCTGTTCTTCTCTGGTAAGAACTGCTTTCCGAACTGTTGGTAGAGTTAATATTGACGGAATCTAAATAATATATAACATTTTACAGGTTCATATAAATTATTTCATTTCAATGATTTTGTGTAATTTGGTTACAATATAACGATATATATCAAGTAAGTCGGAAAAAAAATATCCCGGAAAACTTCACGCAGGCGAAGCCGCGAGCAAAGTCTAGTAGAGTACTATATGGATACTACACTTACTATCATGTAGAGTGGAGTCATGTGCGCGTATAACAATAAACCTGTTTGATTCTTCCGTTTATTTAGTTGATAAAATAAATTTCCTTTATAGTACGCGTATCCTTTCCTGGAAAAGCGCAACGTGTTAAAGAATCCCCTTCACAAGTTGACTCTGGGGGGAGTGTTGGCCGGAGTGGCGTTCATAGCGTCCGGAGTGCTCGAGATTTATTTGAAGGTTAGTGAGCGTGAAATGGAACGTTATGGCAATTTTATTTTAATGTTGGTACTATTTTCTTGTTAAGGATAAGATATATTGTAACATTTTTGACCAGAACGGCACAATTGTGACCGGCGACTTGGCAAGGGATAATTATCTATTAGATATAAAAACTTACGATTAGTTTTATTAGTATATTTGTTAAAAGTTTTGAAATTAATAATATAATAATTTTAGTTCTAAATTTTCCATTATGTTGGTGCATTATACAGATTCAATAATTATTTAAACGTTTTTGACATAAATAAATGTAATTAAATTTATAAATAAATTAATTATTAAAATTTAGCTCTATATTATAATGCACGTGACCCACAAAACTAATTCGCATACACGAACCACTGACAGCTTTATTGCTATGTTTACGTTGGTTGCTACTAACGGATGCTTCTAGAGGTCAGACCATTGCTCTGAATACTTCAGTTGCTTTTTAATTATATCTTAAAAATACATTCACTACATTTTGTTATTAACCCCATTGAGTAATGAGATTATGTTTAATGGGAAGGTAGTTAAGAATATTATATATGGTATTTCGGACTACGCAATATTTAATAGAATTTTATAAAGCACCTCCTAGTATTTACTAGATGTTTATACACTGATTACTCATTTTATCCCCGAAGAGTTATGCAGAGGCGCAATCAAGGCACCCATTTTTTGCCAAGAGTGTTCCGTCCCATGATGTGATAGGGGGCGAGCCTATCACCATATCGGATAGAAATTCTAAACTGAGTTTATACTGAGTAAAAAAACCAGATTGAGATCGAATCCCAGACCTCCGCACTGCAACCGAAATACAACTACCACAGAGCCAGTAAATAGCAATAATATAAAAAAATAAAAAATATTTAATGTTTCCAGACAACCTACCCCGACCTCCCTCAGCCGGGCTACTCGCAACTGAGAATGTTCAACGGAAATCCTTGTTCGGTGTCAATAGAAAATATGGAATATAACATAACTTTGACTGTGCCCTCTCTCTCCCATGTTACCAGGAATATCCCTGTTCATAACACAAGTTTGCCTTTAAAGTTAGGCGGGAGTTGTATAGAGCCGAGGGAGGAATTGTTCCTGTTGGAAGACAACAGAGCTGTGTCGTTTTACTTCGCCCGTGACGTGTTGGAGCGGTATGTTGATAATCCGGACAAGAGTAAGGCTGGATTTCCTGTTGTTAGGTGAGTAATTTGAATATTTAGTTATTTTTTTGGTCTGTGATTAGGAGAATAAATACCCATTTTCCCCGTTAGTTTTAAGTAAACTATTGGCTATGTGGTGCTCGTGCCACATTATAACGACTTATTTCTGACTATATATTTAATTCTTTAATATTCAATGGAGCCTGGGAAATATTAGTGTCTAAAAATAGTAGCAACTTACATGAGCTTAATCATGCAGAATTTGTAATTTAATAACTTAAGCACTGAAACATTAGATGAAAATAATGTCTAATATTAACGTTGTCAATGATATTCTTTAAACCGTGCTTATAATGCTTGGTGGCGAACGTAGACAATGCGGTATACCAGTGATTACCAGATTTTGCGGCCTAAAGAAACGAGTGAAAGCACAAAAAATCATTCGAACAAATAAGTTTAGCGTGCTCCCCCTTAAGTACTTGCAAGAAAAGTAAAAAAATAAAAATATATTTTACTCATTATCTCGGCCTCTTATAAGTGTCAGGGTCTCACCATGCTACGCCAGCGGAACCTCGCCCCCTCCGTCACCCTTAGAACAAATACAAATAATAATCAGATTTTATCTAATCATTGTCAGTAAAATATTTTATCTAAGCCAAAATCAGAGATAGCTAGAAAATTTTGTAATTTATTAACAGTTGTTCAGCAGTCAGTCGATTTTATAAATACTTATGTATACTAAAATTAAGATATTATTATGTATTTACATTGTTACATGTTACGATGAGGTTCCCATGTCTGTCAAAGATGAAAACCCCGAAATTAAAACTAAGATAAAAAAAACATATTCAGTGTAAATATAAGAAACCCTGTTTTAAATCATTTGGATAAAAAAGCCACGTCACTCTCCTATACAGTTTGACATTACCTAACAATTACTTGTGTAATTAAATATTTAATAAAATGGGACATCGTGGTAATCGTTTGGCATTAAATCATCGTGTTGCGAATTTCACTGTTCAAATATAATTTTTCTCGTCTAGTGCAGTTTACGAAGCACTGATAGCCTAGTTGAGGGGAACGGACTGCGGAGACGAATGTCCGCAGGTTCAAAATCAAAGAGCACCCACTTTGACTTCTAAAATGATGTGTATATTCTTTATGAATTATCGCTTGATATTAACGATTCCAATATTGACATGTTCGCCGGCTAACGTTACAAGTACGCGTGTCACGCGAAAATAGCCTTATTGACGTGATAATTATTATTATATTATAATGCAGTTTACAAGTCGGTAAAATTTCAGCATTATGGGTTTTTATTCCCCACAACTCCATCTTAACATTGTGGTGTAATTTGATTTACAAGTCGGTAATATATCAGCATTATGGGTTTTTATTCCCTACAACTCTATAACATTGTGATATAATTTGGTTAGATTTTATTACAATGTATGTAAATGGCACAGAACATTCGCGAACAGCCGTTACGCAACCGAATATTATATTTTACAACCAGTTTTATTTCAATGGAAATTTTCATTTGCAAGTAGCACGCGATAATGAATAAAACATTAATACATGGTAATCAAGCGGGAGATGAGATTAAACATTTTAAATAGTTTAATATGGAACAATCATGTTTATATTGTGAGCCGAGGGAGCGGTGAATATTTAGACTAGCTTTTGTTCGCGGATCTGTTCGCGTAAAAGACCTTTTTCTAGATAAGTCCCGTTGCGCATTTCCAGGTTAAAGAGTAGTTATTTTTTTTTATTTTTAGTTGAATGACTAGACGAGCACGCCGGTCGCCTAATGGTAAGCGATACGACTGCACATGAGTATACTATGATGAATACTATGCAGAACTTTAAAGTAAAAGATACTGAGTGGCACCCCGCCGCGTCTGTCTAAATGTGATAAACATAAAAACTACTAGACGGATTTTGATGAAATTTGAAATAGAGATAGTTTGAGATCCTAGGAAGTATCTCAAACTATCTATCTAAGGATCATAGGCTATTTGTATATTTTTATCCAGAGAAAATATATAGCGAGACATTTTATTTCTGAATAAGTCTCATGCAGGCGAAGTCAAGAACGAAACCTACTCTCTATTATAACTGATAGTTCGAAAGATTACCGAAAAAATGATTTATTTCTTACAATTCACGACTTTCACTGAAAAATCTCTGGAATTGTCGTTTTGCTAACTTTTAAATTCATTGGTGTTCTATATTCGACTCTAGATTTCGATTTATTACACTAATCAAGGCGAGCTTTTTTAGAACTAGTTTTTTAATTGGTGAATTTTAATTAAATTCGTCCGAGGCAGTTTGTCGGTTGAGCACTTTTATTGGCCGGAGCCGGCATTCCGATTTCTGGATGTCTTTTAAAGTTTTTGAAACTAGTAAATGAACACGCCTTTAAACGAATTTACTTTTTACAACTATTCAATTAATTTTATTGCAACATAAAGATCATTAACAAGTTTAGGTTGACTTAGTTGACTTTAAAATTACGTATTCAATATGATATTTTTGTACAAGATTTTCAATCGAAAAAATACTGTAATAATGGAATTGGAATGTAAACTAGATTATCTAAGGAAAGAAAGAAGTTTATTGTAGGAACAAAATATATAACTTAAGCAATTATTGCACCAACAATGGGCATCGCATTCAACTATACACTGCAATACCTGTGTAATACTGCAGCGCTAATTTTCAGCGAGTTGTCCATGTGACGCACAGACATCAAACCGGTATACAATAGTTAGTAGCTTAATAATGAAAACAATAAAACCAGTGAAAACATGTCCAAGAAATCAATATGTATGCCATACAAGAATATATCTTAAATATCTCGCTTCTTGTCGCAACGTGATACATAATATTAGTTGTGCCTTTTCTATCCTTTTCCGTATTCGAAAGACTGTTTATTGGCAAAGGTTGAAATTTTTAAAAAGGTAATCCGAGACAACAAAAATACCTTATACATCGGGGGCAATTTAACAGAAAATAAAAACCAAGATAAACGAAAATAAACCTAAAATTGAAGCCGGTAAGGGTTGTCCGCTTCGCCACTGGTTTACCTAAAAAGATCTTTAACTCAAACACATCAACAATGAATCTAAAATAGCAATTTTTGCTCATAACAGATTCCTTATACCCACCAACAATACAACACACGTAGTATTGTACAACAACAGACGTAATGAGACTGAAGTGAGTGTATCGGCCGGCGTGTCGTCACAGATGGAAGTGTTTGTCTCTACCTACTCCCTCATAGTCGATGGGAGGGTTGTTACTATGGGACTCGAGTTGCTAAGCGGTGGAGTTTACACTATTGTTGTTGATGAGGATAGCGGGGTAAGTTCTTTTTTTTAAATCAATGAAGACATGCCAGCGGTCAATACTATTTTTGTTATGCTAAATAACGAAACGAGTCTATACTTGATAAGCGCTATAACTATGCTAAGAACTTCGAACTACAAAGTTCTCATGCTGTTCAACTACGCTCGACATTCTTTACTTTAGGTGTATATTACTTAGTTATTACCTTAGCTTCCAATACCTTCAAACGGTAACTAAATATTGTCGCTTGTCAGCAGAAATGAACAAACTAATACTGACTCGCATATACCAGAGATCGGCCTCAATTTTATTTAAGAGTAAGAAATGTACCAAACATTTATACATACATTTCATTATATACTAGTTCCATTACTATTATAATGAACATCTACATTTATTTATCTGACTAGACAATAATTGTTTACACCAATACAGTTTTAAGACGAAAACAATCAATATAACTTATAAGTGCAACAATTACTTACAGGCTAGTTCCACGTGCACAAAATAGGTTGATAAAACATTAAAATGTTAAATTATGGAATTAACAATAATAGAATAAACTTCACATATTAAGGTCAACTAATTATATAATAGATTTATATAAATAGAATAACTTATAAATTTCAAATTCAAGATAAATTACGGTCATAAAATTTCAAATAAATATAATATCTGCTCCATTACTGTAACAAAGGGAAATAATACAAGCCATCGAACTTTAAATGAAATGTACGCAAATAACCGACAGATAATTCGCTGCATAATAGCGTTGTGAATGAATATCTGCGGTTACATTGTTGAATTATGTATTTATTGGGATGGGGTAGTTATTGGGGTACACGGTTTTGATTTACATGTTACTAGCTTTTACTCGCGGCTCCGTCCGCGTGGAAAAGTTTTTTCAGGATAATAGTACCCCTTTATATTTTCCACGTGCAAAACTAGGCCATTATACTCGGGAGTAATGTAGCTTTCCATTAGTCAAAAAAAAATCGGCTTAGTAGTTCCTGAGTAACCTTATTAATCTGAGTAATCGCTCTAATGTGCGTTCAAACAAACAAACACTTCAGCATTATATATTAGTATAGATTAAAATTGTATTTGAAGTACATAGTATCGTATATGACAAAGGGTAGTTTTGGTTTGAATTAGTTTTTACCGTGTCCATGTTTGATATTTCATGTAGATTGTTCTTTTAACAGCAAATTTGAAATTAATTATTTTACAAGTTTTGTTTCAATACCCCATAAATTTGTATTTTACCCCATTAACAGAATACCCCATAATTTAAAATTACAAAATATCTAAAACCATTGAAACAGTAATTAAGTTCTAACATCAATAAACCTCTTAGGGTTGTCACAATGAGTATTCAATTAATTTATCTTCAATCTGTTTCAGAGGTCGAATTTGATTACGATGACAAAACCAAATTCAATAAGTATGATCCTTCTGTTGCCGCAGTTCGTCATAATGTCAATAGCTGAGGTGAGAATGAATTACTATTGCCTTTTTTGATAATGACCCGTAAATCTCTTTGAGATGTTTAAATCAGTGCAAAGAATCCGATTGATTTAGAGCGGTTTGAATCGTGATGAACGGAGGTGAAACTCTCGTTTGAAGTAATTAATCGCTTTCGTGGTATTAAAATTGAACATTAACAGTGATTTAGCTTTAATAGTTATTTTATGTGTAAGTTTAAAATATACTACATGGGTGAATTTGAAAGAATTAAATAAGATAGGTACCGACAGCCTAGTTGGGAGTGGGACGGACTGCCGAGATGAATGTTCGCAGGTTTAAAACCCAAGGACACACCTCTGACTTTTCTAGAATTATGTGTGTATTTTTGTGAATTATCGCTTGCTTTAAAGGTATAGGAAAACTTCCAGAGGGAATCTGCATATCTGAAAAGTTTTCTAAGAATTTTGAGGGTGTGAAGTCTATCAATCCGCACTAGACCAGCGTAGTGGACTATGGCCTTATCGCTCTCAGGAGTAGAGGAGGCCCGTGCCCAGCAGGGGGTAGTATTTACGTACTACCCCTGTAGTACAAGACTAATATTATTATTATTACAAAAAAAAAAAAAATTCAAACCCCACTGAATATTTTCGCAGGTATTTGTATTTTACTTGGATAATTTCATGCAGAAAACTACGGTCTAACAATTTGAAATAGTCTCTAAAGCTATGTAGAAATATATAAAGCTTTTGACTGTAATAATGACAGTCGCTATTATAACTGCTCGTAGTAAACGTACATAATGCGCTACGCATTTTGGCGCGCGTAGCAATTCGTAGCAACAGTGGCGTAGTACGTAGAGGCGTAGTTTCGTAGAGCAGTACTTATTATTCATATCGCCTCTACGAAATATTTTTGTTTTCTTTATCGTAGTAAAGTGTACAATTTTCTATTTAAGTAAATATAATACAAGTCGTTTAAAATAACTGTTTTTGTAGAATTATTATTTTCAATATTTTTGCTGTCGAGACTGTTGAGTGTGTTTGTGGTTTTTATTTGCATATGAATTGGATTCTTCAGCAGAATTTAAACCGCCGTAAATAATGTTGAATGTATTCGTAACAAAAAATATAACAAAGCCCCAGACGTTTTTCAGACAAAAAATCTTGGGATTTAAATCTGACAACTTTTAGCCCGATGAGTTAATCCCGTTTTGTAACATGGCTTTATTTCGCGAAAAAGAAAATTTATTTCTACTCTATTTTTTCGAAACACATTTTTATACCGGAGTAATTGTAAAAACATTACTATTTATATAGATCATCAGTTATAAAAATACCAACTATTTGTGGTCGACTTTAATCATGTCGATCTTTTGGAAAGGAAGCAATAATTCCACGCAGAGAATGCCTCTATGTTTATATTTTTCGCCATATATACAGCAGTCAATGTCCAATCAAATTATTTGGAATAAATTAAACAGAATAAAATATGTTTCGCTAGAATGTATTCCTGTACGACTGTCGATGCTGAGAATAAAGCTATATAAGATTCTCTGCTCATTATCAGTCCAGAGTTAAAATTTTGTCCAATAAATGACAATAGGCTCGTCCTCTACATGACTCTGTCTTAAATCTCTGTCTACCCCTGAATAAGATACCCGTGCTGAATGCGTGCGTCACATGCGATAACACGATCTCAATATCGCATGCGTCACGTGACACACTCACGTAAAGTCATTTGCAGGTGTTATTCGCGATAACAGGCAATGAGTTTGCGTTTAAAGAGTCGCCGGAGAGTATGAAAGCTGTGATGACGTCAGTGTGGCTGCTGACGGAGGCTGTGGGGAACGTCATCATCATCGTAATCACTAGAGTGTTTGTTAATTATTCACAGGTAATACAGATTTTGTTCGAACAGATTGTAAAAGGTTTTGAAGCAAGAAACCAGTTATCGAAATAAAACTATTTTGCGGATTTTATCGCGGTTTTTTATATTACGTTGGACTATCCACCCTGTGACCACGAAGGCTGCAAAGTCTTCGAAACGTCGGGAGAAAATTATAATACAAAATAACCGCTATAAATTCTGTAAAATAGTTTAATTTCTATGTCTAAAATGCGTGTTAACATAAGAAATCATTAATAAACCAGTTCTTACGGTGTTTAATTGACGTTCTCATTCGTGAAGATTACTGAACATTTCATGCGCATAAAAACTTTTTATCAAAAAATTAAACCGCCTTTAAAAACCACAAAATAATTTAACGTAACAGGTATATACTGGAGTTTACTGAATACTGCATATTCGAATAAAAACTTTTTAACAAATAATTAAACCGCTTTCAAAAACTACAAAAAATAATTCAACATAACATGTATATACTGGTTACCAATTTTGGATTCGGTGCATAATTCCACCTTCTATCATTGGTTAGGCCTCTGCTTAACCCTTCGAGAAAGTTGATTTTAGAAAGAAAAATTACTATTTTTTTATTTTTTATTTATGTAATAACAGTGATAGAAATTCAAATAACTAAATATATATTTTTTCAGGAAATTCAGTTCTTTATATACACAGGACTGATGTTCTTCTCAATGATAATATTTTATGTACTCTCAAGGAATTATAAGATCGGTTTCGAAGAAGAATGTAAGAAGGAATGTCGTAGTAACAGTGAAGTGTTGTACATGCAAGTGAAGCAGGCTGAAGATATTATGGAACATTAGTTTAAGAGAAGAATTTATAAATATTAAATGAAATTATAACTAAAAAAAAGTGTGTATTCTTTGTGAATTATCGCTTGCTTTAACGGTGAAGGAAAACATTGTGAGGAAACCTGGCATACCTGAGAAGTTCTCTACAGGAATTTGGAGGGTGTGTGAAGTCTGTCAATCCGCACTAGACCAGCGTGGTAGACTAAGGCGTCCTTTTCAGTAGTAGAGGAGGCCCGTGCCCAGCAGTGGGACAGTATACAGGGTTGATATTATTATATATAATTATTTTTATAAATGAAATACAAAAGTCACTGTTTTGTTCTCATATTTTTGGTGGTGCCAAATAAATATATTTTTAAAGAAAAAAAAACAGATTTGAAAATAATAAGTTGTGTTTGTATACGATTGAAAACTACTAAAAATATTATGTTGTAGTTTTAAAAACATTAATACTTGGACAAACGAGTAGTGACGAAGCATCCTCCCGGCTTCCCTTTTAAGTTTATTTACGTTTGTCTTAGTTTTTGTTTTCTGTTAAATTGGCCGCGATATGTTGAATACGGCCATTTTTCTTCCACGGCTTACCTTTTGAAAAACTTCACCCTCCGCCACTGCAAATGAGTTAAACTTATTACATGCATTGACCACATAACAATAAAATTATTCCTTACCAATATCCTTAACGCAAAACCGGAGTACCGATATACTTAACTAAATACTTTAAAGAACCCACCCAAGTCCTTCCCAATTTGTATAAGCGTATCGTTTCTGTATTACGTTGTACAAGAGATTCACATGATGGTTATGAGGTTTTAATACAATGCTATGATTATTGTATTTGGACGAAAACATAGCCTTTTCTTTGGGGCAGGAAAGTGGCTTTAGTCAATATTAAATGTATACTGGCTTTATTTGTTCATAATATTTGAATCTTTATTTATTTATACACGTTATATACAAAAAGTGGCGGACTTAATGCCAAAGGCATTTTCTACTTTCGACCTTAGGGTGGTGCAGATATAAATAAGGTAGAAGCAATTATATAGTCGTGAGTGAGTGTGTATATAAAATGCCAGTTAGAAGTGGCGAAGTGTCTATACAATCCGATTCTTACCGGCTTCCCTTTAAGGTTTATTTATTTTTGTCTTGCTTTTTATTTTCTGTTAAATTGGCCGGATATGGCCAATACGGCAATTTTTTTTCGCCTCAAGTTTTTGAAAAATTGAGAACCATTGAAAAATTTCATCCTTCGCTACTGCCAGTTAGCTAAGACAAGACAAAACATTTCAATATCGGTAAGGGCTTATGCAAATGGCGTGTATCTTGTGTCTGACAAAGTACACAGTTCCTAACAGCGTACTGCGTCGTATATACTACGTATTTTATTTTATTTTTTAAATATAAAATAAAAATCTTTATTGTGAACCATATTTTAAACTCTATAAACCAAAGTGAACGATAACAGCTGCTGTAGTTAATTTTAGTTGCATTTGTTGCGTTAGTAAGTTTATTTGCGCATACGCTCTAAGGTATAATTTGAAAATGGCGTCATTATTGTCCATGGGATCCGTTCTAAATATTAGTTATATAAGAAAAGTTTGCGTCATATTCTGTCTGACAATAGGTCAGAATTTGGTAATTTGATTTCAGGGGACCCTGTCAGCAATCTGATATCCCGCCCTACATATCTTATGAAACCTTCAGACAGTATCAATTATACAAATATTGGGATAAAAAATTGGAATTTTTATTATTTGATTCATTTTTTGTCTTATATTTTAGTTTTAGATGTTTTTCACCATTCAATTATAAGAAACGAAGGTATCGCTTGCATGATGGTAAACTATTCATAATTTGGATACCCTGGACATTATGCAGGATATTAAACATAAAGCCTCGACGCAGCTGGATGCAGGATATTATAAAATCTAAAAATTAAATTATAAATTATAAAATACTTCAGGAAAATTTTATTTATTTATAATAGGGATATCTAGCGGTTGATATATTATATCTAGCTCCAATAATAATAAACTTAAATTACTTACAGTCTAAGGTATTACAGCATACATAAAAAAAACATCACTA
>JAUDJH010000153.1:0-16954 GCA_036320925.1 Automeris io | reverse complement strand
TATGAATTTTAATAAATGATACACAAAATGTCCGATAACTGTTATCTGAATACATTAATATTAAACAATT
Source organism: Automeris io (assembly GCA_036320925.1). Classification (NCBI taxonomy): domain Eukaryota; kingdom Metazoa; phylum Arthropoda; class Insecta; order Lepidoptera; family Saturniidae; genus Automeris; species Automeris io. The sequence continues at coordinate 16,884 of JAUDJH010000153.1, read as the reverse complement.
TACAATTGACGTTCATTATGTTAATAAAACGAATGAACTCTGTATTCCTTTGTGTTAATTTGTTGTATAAGTAATAAGAATTGGTTCATATTAAACATCTCTAGCAAAACCAAGCTTGCATTGCGTTCAGTACGGGCAACCGCCCAGGACCGCGTACTTAGACGCCTCGCGCTCCAATTGAACACCTTTTTTAGGACACCACCCTGTTTACCAACGCATCTTACCTATATAATTCTTGTAATCGGGGGCTATTTCTTTTTGGGCCTCGGTGACCCGTGAAGTTAGGGCAGTTGAGGACAACCAACCAAGTTAGCACTGAACCCGCGTGTGAGGACTAGGATCTAAAGCTTTCGAGACACATGCTCGAGTTGGATCCTCGTCTCGTCATTTTTAACCGACTTCAAAAAAAGGAGGAGGTTATCAATTCGACATGTATTTTTATGTTTGTTACCTCAGAACTCGTTTATATATGAACCGATTTGGTAAATCCTTTTTTTATTCGAATGAATATACCTCCAGATTGGTCCCATATTTTTTTTTTCATAATCGCTTCAGTAGTTTGGATTTAAAAAAAAAAGCTAGAATAATTATATCGCCCAAGAAAACGGAATCGTGATTTTTGCTATTTTTTGTTATGTTTTTGCGTTCGGTTATATGGGGTGTACTTCTTACATACTTATGCATATAGCATAACACCTTTTCCTCTTTCAGGGATAGGCAGAGCCGTAAAATTTCAGCGCATAGTCGTACTGCGTGCGAAACACATTAGTTGTGTTTTACCATTAAGTTTTGGTTGAGTCTACTTGTTACATACATATTATATATATATAGCATCACACCTTGTCTCCTTTCAGGGTAGGCAGAGCTGTAACACCACAGCGCGATAGTCGTATTGTGAGCGAAATATATCATTGTTTTTGCGTTTGATTTGATTGAATCTACTTTTTAGATGCATATACATAATATAGAACACACCTTTCTCCTATTTAGGGGTAGGCAGGGGTGTAAATTCTCAGCGCGATAGTCGTATCATGAGCGCAACACAACTACGCCATCGAAACAGTCTATTTTTTACTGACACAAAAAAAGAAAAAATAAAATAATTTTAACAAAAAATTAAACCGCCTTTAAAAACCACTCAAAACCTAAAAATAATTTCACATAACAGGAATATACTGCATACCAATTTTGGAGTCCGTGCCTGATTAAAATTGCTAGTTAAGAGCTAAATACGTGAACAAGTATACGAAAACAATGTCCTGCCAGCGTACAAAGTCAGCAAGTCAGATTGTTACCGGAAATGAACACACACCGCCGCAGCACAGCAAGGTCTTTTAGGAGATTATTGAGTACAATTTTCTTCCCGCTCGGTGCAATTGTGTTTTATTCTTTCAATATTAAATTTATGTAACTTATACGTACTTACTTTAACCCGGACATTTAAATTATTAATGACCAAAGATTTTTATAAGTCGGTGTACGCAGATGGGATTTTATGCACTTGGTTTTTAGTTGCATAAAAAGTAATAGACAATGCCAGTTTTACCTCTTATTAGTTATTACTCGAGCGGGCGCTAAAGTTCGTAATTGTCAGCCGCATTGGTATTGTCAATTGTGGTACGTAGTTACTGGGTATACACTACAAAGCAAATGCCGACTAAGCGGCGGGGTTCGCGCCGCGCGCCGCGCCGTGCTGCGCATGCACCGCTCAGCCCGACTAGCAGCTGTGCGCGACCGTTGACCCCGTCAGCTGATGTACGTGTTATATTACGACTTTTCTTAAATGCTGAGTTCTTTATCTATCTTCTTTTAAATAATAGTTTAATTATCTATCCATGCGTGACACAGTACAGAAATTTAACAAAAATCTACTGAAATAGTAATCATTCGATTGTTTTTTTTTAGTGCCATCATGTTAGGAATCACCAGCACCTATCTTCGTTTTCGGTAGAGTTTCTCTTACACCCTCTAATTTTAGAAAAGTCAGAGTTTGTGCCATTGGATTTTGAATCTGCGGAGATATTTTGTCTCGACAGTTCCTCCACACTCAACTAGGCTATCGCCGCTCCGTACTAATACTTACATAAGTTTATGTACTCACCTACTCAAAATCTTGACGGCAGCTTATTAAGCATAAAAATAATAAGTACGCATATTATAATTATATATTATAGTAAAAGGATTGTGGCAGCAACCGCACATAGAAGTGAGTACGGCGCGGCTCGGCAGTTGGACCGGCGAGTCGAGCGTCGCGACATAGCGTGGGGAACTCACCCGCCGTATCGCACCTCACACACCAGCGCCGCAGATAAATCTGTAGCTTAACATTTATTTATTTCCACTTCATGAATCGACATTTATTGAATAAATACTTCCTACTGACAGTTATGGGTTTTTTCGCATGAAAGATTTTAAAAGCATCTCTCTAAAGCCGTTCGTGAAAATAAATAATTCGTATAGGTATTTATAATAATGGTTTCAACAAACAGCGAGTGGAACGGTACGTATGCGACGCTGGACAATTGTAATATAGATATGTTCTATAGAGTAGTCGCACAAGGCGCTTGACTACCATAGAATCGAGCGCGAGAGTCGCGTTGCCTTCCCAGCCCGTTCGCTGTTTGACAAGCCCATTACAGCTTAAAATAGGCAAGGTTCTCGTTCGATTTTGAAATTATAAGTACAATGCAAATGTGTGATTTTTTTTATAAAACATTTACATAAATAATTTACTGCCATAATTAATTTCTTCAGGGAATGCAGTGACGAGACGAAACTAACAGATGGTGCATGCAATATGGTGCAAATAACATGTTTTTATTTATTATTCATTTCGAATACAGACTTAGGAGGCATACAGTATTTGCTAGTGGCACCCAAACTAAGCTACGCTTGTATCTTGGGCTGTCATAATAAAAGATACAACATAAATTATTAGGTCAGTCGGGGCAAGTGCGCCATAAAATTTTCATAGCTGGATTCAATGCAAAATAATTTATTTTTCTGCTGACTTAAGAATGTAATTTTATTAATGTAAGAATATTTGGTATTTTGTGATAACAACCGATAGCCATTCAAGGAAATCAGACAATAAATAATAATATTTTACGTAAACTAAAAAAAATGGTAGTAGGCGCACTTGCCTCGGAAACGGGGCAAGTGCGCCTACCCGAAGTTCTTCCGCCCAAGAACATAACTCAGAACTCCGCGGTCTACAGCCATTGCTTATACGCTGCCTTTAGTACAAGCTGTTGAAATTAATTGAGCATAATTAAATACTTTAATTTAAAAAAGTTTTCACACAACAGTCGCTCCACATTCAAAATTGTACACAAACGAATAAAAGGCGACAACAAAGCCGCGTCAAAAACTCACTGTTTCAATGAAGCATTCATATTCAATTTTTATTATTCGTTTTTGTGCAAACAGCGCCGCTCGTACTGACTCGCAAATTTTAATTTTGTTTTTGATGTCACTTTAATGCCGGCTCTCACAATGTGGTTGCGAAAAAACGTATTTTATAATGCCATTTACTTATATTTACAAATTTGGAGGCCGCTTTAGTAAAAGTAAGTATACATACAAAAGCAGAATTATGAAAAAGTTGTTTTCAGTCGCCGTCTACAGCTGAACATAGCCCTCTCAGGGTAAGCGCAGCCTTTTTCAAGTCCATGGTGCAGCAGGGTGTCCACAATACACCTTCCTAATCACGGTCTGTACTCTAGAATCTGACATCCAGTAGCGTTGTCGTCGCGTCTGCTAAAGAAGAGTGTTCATCCCCTCGGCCGGGGTTAGGTCCACCCGACGCGATAACACTTTGCTCAGAATATTATTAGAAAATAGGTATCTACTTAATATAATAAGTTAAAGGGAAAACAAACACATTTATTATTTACTTTTAAGAGTTTCATTTTGTGCTGGATATAACATGCCTACCATAAGATGTTCGTTCCTTACTTCGGAAGGAAAGGTCACAGGAACCCTCAGGATGCGAGCCGTTTCTAACAAATTGGTCTGGATATCTTTAAGGACGGCCTATGATCAGAAAAAAAAAAGCGGCGATAGCCTAGTTGGGTGTGGAACGGACTGCCGAGACGAATGTCCGCAGGTTCAAAACCCAAGGCACACACCTCTGACTTTTCTAAAAAATTATGTGTGTATTCTTTGTGAATTATCGCTTGCTTTAACGGTGAAGGAAAACATCGTGAGGAAACCTGCATACCTGAGATGTTCTCTATAGGAATTTTGAGGGTATGTGTAGTCTACCAACCCGCACTAGGCCAGCGTGGTGGACTAAGGCCTAATCCCTCTCAATAGTAGAGGAGGCCCGTTCTCAGCAGTGGGACAGTATATAATACAGGGCTGATGATGATGATCAGATGTGGACTCTTCAAGGCTGAAGAGCACCTTGCTTCGCCATAGACGGGTAAAAAATATTCTCTAAGTTATGTGATTTATAACGTTTCGATTTTTTAACGACGGCACCAAAATTTAATGACGTTACCAATATGTCTCCTGGTAAATGCCGCGCCCCGTACGGACGTCGGCACTGCGAGTGTGCGCTCTTTACTTTGGGCTTACAAATGTTAAATCAACTATGGATCACTCGAGAGTTGAAGTGAAATACTGATGTACAATATAGGCCAGACTGTTTTATTGCCATTATAAAGTAATAAAAAAAATTCAAAGTTAAAAACGACGATAGTCGCCGAGAGCAGATGGCGCGAACGTTTTATTACACCAGCTTTATGGGAAAATAATTTTATTGCTATTGTAGCGCTCAATGTACGTGTTTAAAGACGATACTCCCTCGCTTGTATGAAAAGTATAAAAAATATGTTAACTGATTGTATTTCAGATTAATTCAATAACTGCGGTAACAACTTAAGATAATAATATTTCATTGCCCGTTATATCAGAGTTATGTACTTATTAAGATATAAGGTCAGAAGGCCCTATTCCGTCTGTAGGGGTGAATGCGTCTTTGCAATTACGGGCATTCTATTCGAGGGACAGATTCGATAGCTATAATATGTGTGAATTGTAAGAAAATAAAAAAATCCCTTATTTACCTATACAGCTATCAAAGCTGTCCTACGATTGGATCGTTCGTAATTGAAAAAATACGGATATGCCCTCGTAGACGGAATAGGGCGCCCTGCCCTTAAGTTAATACTTTCTTTGTTTTAATACCAGACCTACAATAGAACCAAAAACGTATTCACATACTAATTACTTATCTTTTTCTACCGCCGCGCTGTAGAATATTAAATGTTACTTTAAGTGTGGTCCCTATATCACAATATTGTGATGGTTTGAAGTCCACTTTTGCGAACGTATCTGGAAACTAGTAGGCGTGGTAAACGCGGAGCGAGTAAGTTTCCGATCAGATGCGTCGCGACGGACGGCTGCCGGGCGAGGCGAGGCGGCGGCGGTGCGCGGCGCGGCGGTGCGCGGCGCGGCGGTGCGCGGCGCGGCGGTGCGCGGCGGTGCGCGGCGCGGCGGCGGGCGAGCCGGCTGCAACTCGCTGTTATCGAGTATCGGCTTTGTTGGGACTCGAGCTATCTTGTACTCGCAACTCGCCCTACGAAGTGCTGACCGCTCCTCTTGTCGATTGTCGTAGTTGTAAACTGTATCTGAATCAAGTGGAAGTTACGGAAATCAAAGCCCTTCTTTCTCCACTTCTTTGTAATTGTGGATATATTATTTTATCTGAATAACACTAACAAATATATGACTATGAAGGTATCTAAGCAGCTAGTGAAATCTATTAATGCAACATTGGGTCACCACTTGTTGATTGGACAACTTTCAATTTTCATATAATTATATATTAAGTATATTATGTATTATTAAGAACAACATGGTGGGAAAAATTCGTTAGGGAGCTTATCTCAAGACTTGTTTACGTAATGAAGTGCCTTTTAAGCTGCATAATATCACATACAATGACAGTATGATAAATCGCAGCTAAACGCTCTGAAGTCCTGGGTTCACATCCCAGGTCGGGCAAAGTGATATTTAGGATTTCCTGCTCAGTATCAACTCGGAGTCTGAAATTTGTGCCCGACATGGCGATAGACTCGCTCCCTATCACATCTTGGGACCGAACACACTTAGTGAAAAGTGGGTGTCCTGGTTGCACCTCTGCATATCCTTTCGGGGATAAAATTTGTGATGTGTGTGTGTGATAACCTGGAATCACAGGACCTATCAGCTTTAAATTAAAAACTCAGTCGTCGAACCGATGTAAAATAAAATTATTGTGTATGACGGTATCGACTATCGACTCTCTGCATCCCTGGCGGTTAGTTTTATTAACACTAGTTATTCTTGCGGAGAAAGTTTGCGAAGTTTTTGTTGGCCTTGATTTCCGATAGCGGAGTTTGTAAGAAATCCAATAGTTAGGTGCCCGGTGCGAGCCGCCGCCCGGATTACACGTAAAGAAATCGACGCGTTGTTTCTCTATGCCAGCTTATGTTCATTTTGGATGAAGTCCCAGGTTAATATGTTAGTGCTACTATACGAGTATAATTTATTGGTAATTATATTAACAATCCTGAACGGCAGCGCGATGAGTAAATTGCATTAAGGAGAGGAAGCGACGTGCTTGTGGCGGCTATGTTGAAGCCAGGTTCTAGCCTCGGCGGTCAGCCGGACAACTTAAGTCTTTGCAGAGTCGAAAGTCGCACAAATAATGACTATGTTGAGATCGAGTTCAACATGTCTAATACTAACGTGTTGTCCTGCTACTCGATGTTATATTTCTGTACTTACCTACTTGTAACTATGGGTCGTTCGTCGTTTCGGCCCGTTGAAAAGTCTTTGTCGCTTCCAAAATCCCTAAATTATTGTAGGGATCAGCACCATCAATACGACATTATAAAAACAAAATTTATGCCACGGAAGCGAATTAACGGGAAATGCCTTTTGACTATTTTACCTTATTCCAGACATCGTCTCTCTGTGTGCCAAATTTCATACCAGTCCGTTCAGCAGTTACATACTGTAGACGTAAAACTTTTTTTGCGGATTTTATCACGTTTTTTTATACATATTATAATTTTCCTCCAAAAAATGTTTTTTGCAGTCATCGAAACATCGGGAGAAAATTATATATAAAAAAAACATAGAAAAGTGAAAAATGGTTTTATATCTATGTCTAACGTTCGCGTAAACATGAGAAATCGTTAGTTACATACTGTGTTTATTTTTAACTAACGTCCAAACTTTCTCACAAACTTTTGGATTTATAATATGAAATTCTTATTAGGATCTTAATATATTATTAGTATACATTAGTGTTAGTTTAGTAACATAAGGTAAGATAATTTACTATTTTGTAGTACAAATGTCTATGTGCCCCGAGGAAAAATGGCGCGATAACCATATTTTTAGAAGTCATTTATTTAAATTTTAAAATACGGATAAAAAACATGATAAGTATGTATTACTACAATATGTTTTCCTTACTTTAATTGTCTCAAATGGTTTTCGGATATAAGTATCATATATATTTTTAATTGCTTTGAACGACGAGACGAGCTTGCGTTTGCCTTATAGTAAGCGATATGACCGCCCATAAACAATAGAAACACCATCCAACACCATAGGCGTTACTTCCATAGAAACCCAAAAGCTGGTTTACCCTGAAATTATTTACACAAAACCGATTATGGAAGAATAACCATAAATTAACGGTCAGTAGTGTAAAGATAAAAATTCCCGCGCTACGTGTCGCTGCACCGCGCCGCGCGCCGCGCCACCTCGAGCGCATCGACACATACCTAACACACCCTACATACTTACACCACCACACCTAAACCGAATCAGTATGCACACATTTCGTTCTTTATATAAAACACGCGCACGTTAATATATTCCATCACTCTCTCGTGGGCTTTAACGATGCTTTATGCCTTCATATCTTTTTCTCTTTCACACTTGTAAATAGAATACGGATAAAATGCTACCACACACAGAAGGTTTCTATAGCAATCAGTTCTAGAAATAAAGCCAAGCTTTTTAAACAGGGTTGCCAAGTCCTTTGAATTTTTTTCTAATTTTTATTTTTCTCTGCATATCATTGAATGAAGATCTTTTATTTTCATGTATATTTTATTGATTTTAGAATTAACATAATTCTATTTACATAATTATAATTATTTATATGTGTTGTTACATGTATTTTATTTAAACCTGTCGTATATTTTCATATTTCAGTATAAATTTTGGGTATAATTTTCGACTCGTAACTGGCAACACTAGTTATTTGTTTTGATTGTGCCGGCTGAAGGACATGTATCCATGGCTATGAATAATAAAAAAAAAAGTTTTGATTGTGCCGGTGATAATTTTGTTGTGTAGGTATTTGTGTTTTAAACGTTTTTGAGTTATTTTAAACATTAAAATATAAAGAAGAAGAGTGAAATGATTCCTTGTAATTCAAGTGTGTTCTTGTTCAAGTGTGTGAAAGTTTAATAGTTTGGAACAACTAAATTTGTTAAGTTATGATGAAGAACATCAACTTTCAACAGCCGGCGAAAGGCGCGAAACGTAAGTATAAGGTATTTATATTACTATCCAAAACTAATTGGCGTGTTGGATGCTCGCATACGAACAAATGTAAACCTAAGTTGTATTATTGATTTTGCACATTTTTTTTTGAACGAGACAAGTGTGAAGGATACTACTGGTTAAGATAATAATTTAAACCATTTGATTGGCGCTGTTAAGAGATATTCTAATTCAAAAAACCATATGAACGCAATAATTTCATTTCATAATTTCAGTAAACAGCAAAACCTAACCTCATTATTTCGGTAAGAAGGTACAGTAGGCATGTGACGAAATTTCAAAACAAAACATTGCGCGTCGACGCTTGAAAGTCATTGTATTTTACTTTTATAAGATTGGTATAGGTTTGATATAAGAATTGATATAAGTAGGTTATTTGTCCTTTAACATAAGAATTTTCTTTCAGGGATCACAACGGGTCATTTTATTAGCACTCGTTTTAAATGAAACAGAGACGATGTTTTGTGCTCCTTTAGCTTGCCCATACCCAACACAGCAGGCACGCCACTGTCCACACCTTGAATTGCAAAGTGTTGTTTGGTATTCACTGCGCTCGCCATCCTGAGACATGAGATGTTAAGTTTTATTATGTCCAGCAGTTACAACGGCTACAATCTCCTTCAAACCGAAATAAAATAATGCTTGCATACTGCTTGCGGCAAAAATAGACATTGCGGTGATACCTACCCAGGCGAACTCTCACATATGAGGGACCTACCACCAGTAAAATAATTAATTTCATAATGGAAATGCCACTAAACTTGTTGTTCCGTGCAGCTCCTCCTAAAGTACACATCATATTAATTGCAAACAAGACTATTAGATAGACAATTTATAAGGAAGATTTGGTAACTCCTGCGCCGTAAATGTAAGAAACGAATGCTGAATGCCGCGCTGTTTGCTCAGGGGAAAGCATTAATAGGTCGTGGCCCACCTGTGTATAATTTTTCACCAAAATCCATTCAGCATTTTGCCTTAGTTTCTATAAAAATTCTATACATACAAAACAAATTCACAATGCCATACATATTAAATTTATATTAACAGGAAGAAAGAAATACGATATAAAAATTCCTTTTAGTAGTTGAGCACTAAATATCTGCAATGTAATTGTTGCGATGGAGGTATTAAATGCGATGAAGTTCACAAGATGGCGCTGGTCGGGTGACGCGACTCGTGGCAGTGCATCGGCGGCGGACGGAGGATATTCTGTCTCAGGTCGCGAGTGACGCCGGGGACTGTGCTTTGTGTTTTTAAAAGCTGGTTATATAACGCGCTCGTCGCGGCTAGTGATGTGCGCCGAAATCACGACTTGGAAACGTGTCGATATATCGATGTTGTTAGAAGTCCTTCTGTGGTTCAATGTTTGTTCCATGGGTTTAGTAGAAGTGTAAGTTGGGGGTGACCAATGTGAACCCATTGAATTAATTCAATGGAGTTTACACTGGGCCGTAGGATTAGTTAAGATACGGCAAATTTTTTTTTAGCATAATATCCTGCCTCTATCGAGTATAAGGCAAGGAGTATGCATGAAAATAGGAGTAAACTGTAGATGCAATACAAGGTTATGACAATTGCCGATAATATTTTCCGGTAGATACATAATAAATGGCATGCACCGAATCTTTAATATCTTGTTAAAAATTAATTTACCCTTCGCCTGTGCAGGGACACATCCCTACCACATTCCCCTATCCGTAATTTCATCCGGGTCCACAGTTATTCCCGCTTTAATTACGACCGCTTCTATTTAATCCGCGCTCAAGGGCGCACTAATTCCCCCAAACTCAGTCCCATTCAGTTGGTTCTTACGTTCATTCGTTCATTCAGCGGTGGGATTTGAAAGCCGCTCCTCGAATGAGTTCTTGCGCCTAATTCTCCGGTGCACAGCCGGATGTATAAATCTTATTTATATTTAGTTATTTAAAGCGTTCACGGTTCGCTGTATTCGTTGTTTTCCTTAATTCCAGTTTTAATGGCGTTCGTGCGGACTCGCTCGTGGAATGTCAACGTATTTGTTTATGTACGACGTAGTGACAGCACTGTAGTATTGCTCAGTTGTATCGCTGCGTTTAAAGGTTTATTTTATGGTAAACGCCGCGCCGCGCCGGCTAATGTGCAACTGAATCGGTTATGCGGTGTAAATTCGCTGAGTATAAGAATAATATACTAATACTATCATCTACATTTTATAAAGAGACTAGGTGTTGCCCGCCCGCTACAAAAGTCCCTTAAAACACTGTAGCGAGTCATAGTGACATCTGTGCGATGCCAGCGCAATCTGTTGAAAAAAAAACGACAAAAAAATCTCTTATTTCCCATTATGGACGTATATGATAAAAAGTAGCCTACGTGTTTATTCCCAGGATATTGTCTACCTGTGTGCCTAATTTCACCCAAGTTCCTTTACCTGTTTCTGCGTTGTACTTCTAACAAACATTAATACAACCAGAAATTGTAACAAACTAACGCATTTATAATATAAGTAAGAAATAAGATATAACCACGTAATAATAATATCACTATTACCATATCCACCCACTGACTTCAACAGTCGGGCGTTTTATAGATTCAAAGGACAACTGGCATACCGGGACCCATAGCACTCCTACACTCTAAGAGACCGGTTTTGATTTTTGCTTCTGTCATTGCGTAGGGAAGTATTTTTCGAAAATTTAGTGACTTCTTTTTAATTTTTATATCTAGATCCCTTTGTAAATTTCCTCTAATGTAAGTAATCCTACTAATATTATAAATGCGAAAGTTTGTGAGGATGGATGTATAGATGTATGTATGCTCGTATGTTTGTTCCTCTTTCACGAAAACTACTGAACGGATTTGGAGGAAACTTTACAGTAATATTGGTTATACATCAGAATAACACAGAGACTACAATTTAAAATGATTTTATGTAATTTGGTCATAATATAACGATACATAGCAAGTAAGTGACTAAAAAAATTGCTATCTTGCCGTACGCTGCCTAAACCGTTGGAGTTAGACCAGTGATTCCCAAAGTGGTCTATATCGACCCCTAGGGGTCTAGTCTATGTAACGCTGCAAGGGGTCTACGTCAGCGAAAAAAAAATTTGGGAGGGGGGGGTTATATGTTTATAAAATTATGTAAACTAAGTTGTAAAATTATGTAAACTAAGTTGTTTAGTTAGAAAATTTATAGGAAATCAATATCAGGTAAGTAGGGGGTCTACCCAACACGGAAAAACATGGCAAGGGGTCTACGACACAAAAAACTTTGGGGAACTCTGAGTTAGACGAAGATGATGTACCGTAGGGTTATTTGTCTTAAATAGTTCTAAATAAAAGTCCGCGACAGCATATTCTATCTTTATGTGGAAGCCACTATGAGCAAAATAGTAATTTTCTCAAAATCTACTCAACGGATTTATATGAAGTTTCGTATGGAGATAATTGACCCTGGAAAGGTTATGGGCTACTTTCTATCCCGAGATAATACATAGCGGGACTTTAATCCCGTAAAACTCCTTCACACGGCGAAGCCGCGACCAAAAGCTAGTATATATTCGAGCCAAAAAAAAATGTATTACGAGATAACTGATGTCCGATCCGATCCGAATCCGATTTTAATACAACAATGTTTATATTCGTCTCCCAATTTTACTCTGCCTATCTTCAGCTACATGAAAACCTGTCGTTGTTTCTAATATTTGTGGGTAAAAACAAACAAAAAAAACACTGACAGAAAATAATCTGAAATTCGCTACACTGTGCTCTCGTTTTCGACACTTCTCCCAAATTCATTGTTTCTTTAATTTAAATTGTCTTTTCATTGTACAGAGCAAAGACACCATTATGTCTATATGTATAGACATGTTATTCAATAAAACTAAAATTAGGTAAGTATGAATACGCAAAATAGTAGTAGGTACCTAATAATTGATATGTAAGGAAACGAAACTATTAATCAATGACTGTTCGATTTTAGGGTTTTAAAATCTAACTATTTAATCGATCATTACAGTGTATAATTTTATTCGGGCAATTCTAGTTCCAATTTCAAAACTGCGAGAGCGTACCGTCAATTGAACAGCGCGGACTGCGGAGTACACTACCTACCTTAATCCGTCTCCACAATTTACATGGCCGCTTGGCCTTGGTGAATGCGCGTACGTTTCCTTTTCATATTTATATGTTTACAAAATATATTGACGCCATTGTTAGGTCTTTATTATTAATGTTTTTCGGGTTATTTTCGAGTTTATACCTACTAATATTTCGTGCTTAGTCTGTTTCTATTTTTATGAACTTGACTCATTATAACCTCTAAAATAATGGGTTCTAAAGGAAAGTGTTATAATTTGACTGTCATTTTATGGTGGTTATTTCCTATTTTGCCGAGGTGAATTTTTTAACTTAAAAAACGTATAACGCTAATATTGACGATGTGCTTGCTGGATTCGTGTTTGTTTTTGCTTGCAGTGTTAATAATTTGTATTTCATCAATTCATAGCTATTGTCTCAAAATGTGTCTTGTTAGGATATGATTTTGGTTTGCGTAACGTTTGTCTCGTTGTGCAAGTGTATGGCATTCTCACCGCGGTGAACTTCAAGTAAGTGGCAATAAATTTATTAGGTCCAAGAGTGTTCGTCACTAGATCAAGGTAGTATTTTTGTCTGGGTTCGAGACAACGCGACGTAATAGTATAGCTTTCTACCGCAGTCGGTTTGTCTGGTGTTTGGTGTTTCAAAATACATACTCATGCGTCGTTTAAGCAGGCGCGGGGAGTTGCGCATTGCGTTGGGCGGTGTTGAATTCGAACATAATATTATTATGGCGCTGTATGAGAAGGTTTACATAGACACGATTTTACATTCGTTTGCGTGACATCGACGCGTCTGACGCATGATTATCGCGGCAGCGCTAGCTGTAGCCAGCCGTCGTACTAGTGACATCCGGGCAGTGTCCGCTTTGCACGTACTGCAATAAAAACAAGTTCTAATTTTTTGTCATTCATGTTGCAATTTGCGATACGTAACTTCCCATCTCTGGCTGATACAAAACTGATCGGTTTGATTGAGCGTGACGCGCGGCGCCCTGTATCTCCGTAAAACAAAAGTCTTAGGCAGGCACTACGCCGCGCCGGTGCCGGCGCCGGCAAACTCGTTAGGAACAAGCTCAGAGTTTTAAACGTGTTTTGTATTACTGAAACACTCGCATTTCGGTTCGCTATGTTTTTAGGCAACCATAGGCGTTCATCTATCTAGCCACAGTCTCGACGGCCGAGATGATAAGCCAGGTGCTATCGGGTGAGCGACATGGGGACACGAAGCCATAGTAACACGTAATTGTCAATTGATGTTGTTTATTGCGTGTTGCCACTCCAGCGATGATGATATCTTGTGATATATCGTTACATCAGATGAATGACACTTGGGCACTGCACTGTGTACGTCAAGCTGGCAAGCCGTTAAGTATCTTACAGGCTGATAATTAAGTACTTACTGCAGTAACTGAAACATGCGTACTCACGCAACAGATTACTTACAGAAAAAAATATAACAATTGTATTTGTTATTTTGGCATCGGGGAGACCAAACATCTTGTCAGTAGTATTGTGTGCGTGTGACGATACCAGTGCGGGTTTTATAAAGAATAACATTCAGTAAAGGCTCATTGGGTGTTGCCAAGCTCGTTAACTGGATGTTACACGCGCTAGTACTGTGTGTATAACAACAGGGATCAACACAAGTGTGGAGAAATATTATAAGATTCCTTTAATAATAATTATCTGAATCAATGCTGTGTAGTATGAACCACAGCGATTTATTTATTTATTATGGTATTTGGAAAATCTTTAAACCTCTCTAAGGTTAAGTAAATTCCCATGTCTATATAAAATATAAGATATTTTATTTGTAAAAGAACATGAGTATACACACAGAGACATACAAGATGTTACATAATTAGAATAGAGATATCACGTGTGGCCGCGGCAGCAGCGCGTAAATATAAACAGATAAAATAATATATTCAATATTAACATCAAAGAATTCAATTTCAAATGGTTTCATTTTCAGTCTATGTCGTGCTTTTAAATAATATAAAAGTAATATTACGTATCACTTTTTATTGCACACTTATTTCTATGATATTTAAAATTATTTAATTTCATAAATATTTTAATTATATTTTATGTAATAATATTTACAACATTACATCCAAAGTAAAATCTGCATTTGCAGTCCGCCCTGTGACCACGAAGGCTGCAAAGTCTTCGAAACGTCGGGAGAAAATTAAAATATAAAAAACCGCGATAAAATCCGTAAAATAGTTTTATTTCTATGTATAACATTCGCGTAAACATAGAAAAACATTTTTCATTTATAATTTTTAATTTAGGCAGGTACACAGAACAGAGTCAAAGTAATATCAGAAATGAAACGAAAACTGAGTTAGCTAAAAAATATATTATCATTAATAAATTCGTCGATACTATAGTGAAGCTTTATCTGTAAAGAATGTTTTAAGGTTTCTTTTTAAATATTTCGTTATTTTGTTCTCTCCAAGATCTTGGATTTTATTTAATATTTTTGGAGCCTTACAGAATATGTTGTTACTCATTTACGCCGTTTTGGATGGATGCAGATAAAGTTTACTTTTGTCGCGTCTATTTTCTAATGACTAACGCCCGAATACTCAAACGCTACTTAAATATTTAAGATGGCCTTACGGATTTAAGCATTCGTTATCCGTGAAATTGGTATACTGAAACGTTACTTATCTCCTAACCTTAAATTTAAGGCGACGAAGTTTTAAGGTCCGCTTATTGATTCAAACGGTATTCACAAACCCTGCTTAATGTTTGACAGCTATTTAAGGCCACCTTATATAGCAGTTAATTGAGATTAATTTGAGAGTGCCTGCGACTAGTCTCAAATCTTTACGCTAAAATCTTTATTGTTGTGTTAGTAGTTATTATATTCTCTTTCGATTTAATAAAATGTCTTTTTCTTCACTGTTATCATTGTCTGAAGAAGAATATTGTGTTAATCGAAGAAATCGAGAGAAATTAAACGCTTTCAAAGAGTACAGTGATGATAAATTTAAAAGAAAATTCCAACTCAGGAGGAAATAGTTTTTCATTTAATAGGGGCATATATTATTATGCTGAATAATTATTAGTACGTACTTATTATTTTGGCTGTAGACATTATATTTTATTATACAGTACAAAACTTACATTTTCTTTCACCACATTTTTTTTGCTCATTGTTTAAGATTATCATACAGATGTCTTAATTGCACCATGTCCAGGGTCCACTTGTGGCGTCAGAATTTAATCTTGAGCAATAGCGACCAAGCCGCTTGTTTTTACTTTAATATTGCGCCGTTCCTCGCCTTATTCTCAATTAGATGTGTGTGTCTAAAATCATAAAAACGATTATGTGTGTAATAATTAATACTATGCCTTTTTTCTTAAGTCGACGTGCTTCCAAAATAAATCCAATACTTACTTTTTCACTATATCCAGCAGTTCTTGTTTTTCTATGTGAGTATAATTGCAACCCCTTTATTGTAGTTTTGTTATTTGAAGACTCCATTGATAATAATAGATACTTTATATAATTACATAACAGAAACTTCTGTGATAGAGACGAAATAACATTGATAACAATTATAAATATTGTTGCTGCCAATTAGGCATTTTTTTTTTCTAAAATGACTAATGTCAATACTGACCATGCAGCCAAGTGGCAAGTATAAATAAGTCGGAATGTATTGATCTCATCCATGTCGAGAATTTAAATAATTAAAAATATTATTTAATAAAACTGCGTATATGTTATTTGATTATATTTATGTTTCATAAATTATACTGCGTGAAACGACACATAAATATCATTTTTATTTAATGATGTAATCGAAAACAAACTTTTTATAATCTATAGCAAATTAACAGCTCCTCAACTGATTTTTTCCTTAAAATCCTTAAAAGTATGTTTGTGAATGCCATTTAAATTAAGTAGCCTGTTAAAATTAAGTACGCCCTTAGATAAGTTGGTTGGTTGAGTAGCGTTTGAGTATTCGGGCATAAATCAGACATTCGAATAAATAAATTGGAATTCGTTTTTACAAATAAATTCAACGGTTAAATTCATCCCATTGTACATGGAACAAACAGGCTGGTGTTTAGCACCGCGATCACTCCGGCTGGCGGCCGCGGGCCCTTTCATACTGAATGCAACACCGTACCAAGCCACGTGATTTGATATAATACTAAAGCGTCATAATAAAATATAATCCTTCATATTATTATTCGTAAGTTT
>JAUDJH010000104.1:22500-24652 GCA_036320925.1 Automeris io | reverse complement strand
GGCGCGCATGAACAGAGACGACAATTCCCGACTCGAATAAGCGTGTCGGGATGGGAACAGTCTATAAGAGTGTCCTCTAATAAAAATGAGGTAGCGCTCCGTCGTGAATTATAATATTGTTTCTCGATTTTAACTTTCGAACGTTTATCGCGATCTTTCGCGAAAAAGAAACACATTATAGATTTTTTAAATTAAAAAATCTCAATGTCGTTGACAAATACAAATATTTATATGAGCGGAACCGCCGTTTTAGCGTTCTCGTAACGTTTACGGCGGCACGTAGGGATCTGCGCCGTCGCCGCGCTTCGCGGCGTTTGGCGCGAGATTCGTATGTGTAAATTATATGAAGCTCCCTGGTTGATCCTGCCAGTAGTTATATGCTTGTCTCAAAGATTAAGCCATGCATGTCTCAGTGCAAGCCGTATTAAGGCGATACCGCGAATGGCTCAATATATCAGTTTTGGTTCCTTAGATCTTACTCAGTTACTTGGATAACTGTGGTAATTCTAGAGCTAATACATGCAATCAGAACTCTGACCAGTGATGGGAATGAGTGCTTTTATTAGATCAAAACCAATCGACGGAGGGCCTCGCGTCCGATGTCGTTAATTTTGATGAATCTGGATAACTTTTGCCGATCGCATGGTCCAGTACCGGCGACGCATCTTTCAAATGTCTGCCTTATCAACTTTCGATGGTAGTTTCTGCGACTACCATGGTTGTCACGGGTAACGGGGAATCAGGGTTCGATTCCGGAGAGGGAGCCTGAGAAACGGCTACCACATCCAAGGAAGGCAGCAGGCGCGCAAATTACCCACTCCCGGCACGGGGAGGTAGTGACGAAAAATAACGATACGGGACTCTAACGAGGCCTCGTAATCGGAATGAGTACACTTTAAATATTTTAACGAGGAACAATTGGAGGGCAAGTCTGGTGCCAGCAGCCGCGGTAATTCCAGCTCCAATAGCGTATACTAAAATTGTTGCGGTTAAAAAGCTCGTAGTTGCATTTGTGCGCCGCGCTGTCGGTGCAACGCATTAGCGGTGATACTGACACGTCTGCGGAGCATATCGTCGGTGAGCCGGCGGTAAAACGCCGGTTCAATATCAAAATCCTATCGCGATGCTCTTTATCGGGTGTCGAGGTGGGCCGACAATTTTACTTTGAACAAATTAGAGTGCTCAAAGCGGGCTCAAAATGCTGCTTGAATATTTCGTGCATGGAATAATAGAATATGATCTCGGTTCTATTTTGTTGGTTTTCAGAACTCCGAGGTAATGATTAATAGGGATAACTGGGGGCATTCGTATTGCGACGTTAGAGGTGAAATTCTTGGATCGTCGCAAGACGAACATCAGCGAAAGCATTTGCCAAAGGTGTTTTCATCAATCAAGAACGAAAGTTAGAGGTTCGAAGGCGATTAGATACCGCCCTAGTTCTAACCGTAAATATGTCATCTAGCGATCCGCCGACGTTACTACAATGGCTCGGCGGGCAGCTTCCGGGAAACCAAAGATTTTGGACTCCGGGGGGAGTATGGTTGCAAAGCTGAAACTTAAAGGAATTGACGGAAGGGCACCACCAGGAGTGGAGCCTGCGGCTTAATTTGACTCAACACGGGAAATCTCACCAGGCCCGGACACCGGAAGGATTGACAGATTAACAGCTCTTTCTTGATTCGGTGGGTGGTGGTGCATGGCCGTTCTTAGTTGGTGGAGCGATTTGTCTGGTTAATTCCGGTAACGAACGAGACTCTAGCCTGCTAAATAGGCGTCGTCATTTAGGTGTGCGTGGCTCCGTCACGCAACTCACTGGCGACGTATTAAAATTCTTCTTAGAGGGACCGGCGTCTTCGAGCCGCACGAGATTGAGCAATAACAGGTCTGTGATGCCCTTAGATGTCCTGGGCCGCACGCGCGCTACACTGAAGGAATCAGCATGTTCTCCCTGGCCTAGAGGCCCGGGCAACCCGTTGAAACTCCTTCGTGCTGGGGATTGGGGTTTGCAATTGTCCCCCATAAACGAGGAATTCCTAGTAAGCGCGAGTCATAAGCTCGCGTTGATTACGTCCCTGCCCTTTGTACACACCGCCCGTCGCTACTACCGATTGAATGATTTAGTGAGGTCTTCGGACCGACACGCGGTGGCTTC
>JAUDJH010000104.1:5000-15000 GCA_036320925.1 Automeris io | reverse complement strand
CGCGCTAACGTGCTATAAAGACATTGGCCAGTTATTACTAAGACTTATCGCGAGTGACTCTTTCTCCACCTCAAAGTGAGACGCCCGAGCCCGCGGAGAAAGTACGTCCTCGCACACCGCACCCGCTCCCGCTCTAAGTGCTATTACTAAGACTTATCGCGAGTGGCTCTTTCTCCACCTCAAAGTGAGACGCCCGAGCCCGCGGAGAAAGGACCTACTCGCTCACCGCTCCCGCCGAATCCCGCGCTAACGTTCTACAAAGGCGTCCACCAAGTGTTATTACTAAGACTTATCGCGAGTGACTCTTTCTCCACCTCAAGAACAAAGCCCGCGTCCGTGGAATAAGGACGAACCCGCTCCCGCTCAAACCCGCGCTAGTGTTCTACAAAGACGTTAGCCAACTGTCAATACGAAGACTGTTCCGCGAGTGAATCTCTATCTCTCTATATCTCTCTCCGCTATACATGCGCGAGCGCGTAGCGATTTGTGTCCGTGCGACCGCTGAGGAGCTTGGAGCTGACGAGGAGCCGACGCCTGTGCAGCCTCGCTGCGGTGACTAGTCGTGAGAGAGGCAGGTACAGTCCATGTGTGGTCCCTCGAGTCCGGATCCTTGTAGTTCCTTTCTCCTAATCCTAAATTCCTAAAAACATATAAAATTCAAAAAGACGCTTCAAACATTTTACCGCCAAAAACGTGCATCGACACATTCCCGCGCTGACGCATTGCTCCGCCATATTGTCTTCTAATAATAAAAAATTATTCCCGCCTAATCGCTTCAAATAAATATTTCGACGTGTAATAATCACGTAATAATTAAAATATCCTTATTCAAAAGAATAAGTAAATAGGCCGCATCAATAAATATAATATAAAATATTTCTAATAAAAATTAACTCGCTTTGTTAATAATAATAATCGCTTCGTGAAGTTAAAACTTTCATTTTTAAATTGTCTCAAACGCGTAAGCTTGATTTGCAAAATTCCAAAAATAGAACACGTGTAACCTTGACCTACCGTGAACTATAAGATAAGGCCCGTTCTATACGGATCCAAATTTGAAAAAGTTTGTTCCGCACCGCTCCAAATTAAAATTAATTTTCATTCTTTTAAAACTATTATAACGAATTATTCTTATAAAGATACTTAAAAATTATACTCCGCTTTAAATAATAATTATCGCATTCGCATTATTAAATTAATAAAGTTTATAATATAAAAATGACTTCAATAAAAGTTCTTGAGGCTAAAAGCCAATCATTATTTTCTATGGTTCAAAGAGCCTATGACTCAATTAACATCTCACCAACTCTCGAAGAGAAGGAAATATTTTTAGCAAATGCATTTAATATTGAAAAAATTCGCACCGAGTTTATTCAAGTTATTGAAAAACTTAACACTCGCAAAGAGGAATTAAATCCTGATTTTGAGCCGTCATTTAAGGCTGTAGAAGCTTTTGACGATTTATATAACCGCGTTAAATATTTTGAATCTTTATTAAACAAAGAGTCACGTAATTCGGGTATTCAAATTTCTAAACCAAAGCATAGACTGCCAACTTTAGATCTGATTCCATTTTCAGGACAACCTGAGAAATGGCCGCTTTTTTATCAAAACTTTAAAGAAATGATACATGATAATAAACACTTAACTGACTCGGAACGCATTCAGTATTTAGTTTCGAAATTGTCAGGGCCTGCTTTATCTATCACATCAGAAGTGTTGCCCACCGCATCCAACTACCATGTGATCTGGAACATGCTAGTGGAACGTTACCAAGACCCTAGAACATTGGCTAATAAATATCTAGAAAAGATATTTAGTTTCAAACCTCTAATAACCGCTTCTTCACAAAATTTAGATAATTTTATAGAAACGTATTGCGCTTCAGTTTCGGCATTAAAACTCTTAAATATTGATGACTTATCTGATTTTATTTTTACTAGTGTTGGTTTGAGTAAATTAGATAAAGAAACCGCTCAATTATTCGACCAACAACACCGCAAAGAAAAAATGCCCTCTTTTAGTTCGCTATCTGCTTTTGTCAAAGAACAGAGCAAAGTTTTATCACGACCGCAATTACAACTTAATTCTCAGCCGAAACGTGTCAACCCTAATGAAAATTTTAAAAATTACAATTATCCTAAAAATAAACCGCTCCAAGCTTTGGTAGTAAACCACCCCGCACCAAATTACAATGCAACATGCATTGTTTGTCACAATGTGAAGCATGCCTTATACTTGTGTACTGAGTTCCGAAATTTAGAGCCGCAAACAAGATACGAAATAATAATTAAAAATAATTTGTGTAAAAATTGTCTTGGATTTCACTCGACTAATAAATGTAAATCTAACCGCACTTGCAATATTTGCAATAAACGTCATCATACGATGATACATTTAAATAATTTTTACACACAACGCAACCCGCACCCCGCGTACAACCAACCCGCCTACCGCACTTCACTTACGCGCCCGCAACAGAACTCGCACCCCGCGTATTATCAGTCCGCTCACCGCGCTTCACCTACGCGCCCGCAGCAGAACATACGTTCTGCGAACAACCAAACCGCTTATCGCGCTCCGCCTACGCCGCATCTAGCTAACGTTGCTTTACAACCGCGTCGAACTGAGGCCACTGAGTTCAGTTCGCACACCGCTGTGTCTCCAGCACGCGTTGAACTAAACGCTGCAAATACGCAACCGCATGCTGAGCAGAATCTTTCTCAGTTTTCGCAATGTTTAATAACATCAAATCCTCCCGCTTCAAATAATAATTATTTATACGATTTAATACCTACCGCTTGTGTTAATGTATTAACTAACACTAATAAAAATTCATCGATTCGCTTATTATTAGACACCGGCTCAAACGCAAATTTTATTACTGAGTCGTGCTGTCGCCGCTTAAATCTCCCCATAGTATACAAACCTTCTAAAGTGTATGGTATGGGATTATCCGAAAATTCTGTACTAGGACATACAAATGTCACGTTTATCTCACGCTATGATGACCGATATAAATATACAATTAAAGCCGCTGTAGTTAATAATATCTCACGAAAGTTACCTGATAAAAAGATAAATACAAAATTTTTAGATTACTTTAAAAATATTCAATTAGCCGATGAATATTTCCACATTCCTTCAGAAATCGAATGTCTTATTGGTGTATCTCTATTCTCTCAATTGCTATTATCAAATAAAATTGAATGTCCGCACTCATCTATTATCGCGTTACAATCCACATTAGGATACATTTTAATGGGTCAAGCAGAATGCGACTCATTCTTGCCCGTTCATACCGGGCATGAGAATAATAAACATTCATTTCACGCATTAATTAATAATGATGATTTATCTCACAATGAATCAATACAAACATTCAGAAATCTTGAAGCTATTCCTCCGCGAAAAGTATTAAGTCCTGATGACCTTAAGTGTGAACGCATTTTCACAGAAAACGCCTCGCGTCAATCAGACGACCGCTATATTGCTTCTTTATCTTTTGAAAATTACTCGCAACCGTGTTTTCATTCTTATAAACGTAATTTCTTAAATTCTACTCTCTAATTTTATTTAAAAATACTTTTAATATATTAATACTACTTTTACAAAACGCACAATTCTCGCTCAAACCGCTACTTTATTGGACCCTCTCGGTCTACTCGCACCGCTTACCGCTCGTATGAAACTTATCATACAAAATGTTAGAAACGCAATTTATGTTGGGATCACAAGGTTTCAACAGATATCACTCACGCATGATCTCAAATTATCAAAGAACTTGATAACTTAGCTAACATTAATATTCTAAGGCATTTCTCCGCATTCTAACATAGCGTTGCTTGGTATAGCTGACGCTAGCGAAAAATGTTACGGTGCTGTAACATTTATTCGTATGGGTTCAGTTGAACCACCCGCACATCACAGCAAAAGTTATATTGCTCTGCACTCATTAAAAAAAAGACAACACTTGACCGCTAAGAATTGTGTGCTGCGCATGTATTATCCAGCTGATAAAAGCTGTTATCGCTCATTTTAAGTTCCGCTATGAAAAGATACACATAAAGTATATACCGCATTCCAAAGTGAATATCCTTATACAAAAAGGGTAAGTGGTTATTCTTAGAGAAGATAAACTTCCAGTCCTTTGCTGCCCTCTAGGTGAGGTAGATGAGGTATATCCTGGCAAGAACGGAATTAACCACGTATTAAAAATTAAAACTAAAAGTGACAGTTTTCTTCAAAATTTTCTCCACGCTGCGCCATTGGCAACACAATAAATAAATAAAAAACAAACCGCTAAATACCGCTTAAAAAAAACCGCTACATACCGCTTAAAAATAAAAAAAAACCGCTTTAAACCGCTTTAAAATTAATAAACCGCAATTATATAATAATTACGAAGAGACATGTTGGAGTTCCTCCAAGGCAGGCCAGAAATGGACAAGCCAATTTAAATATTTAACCCGCTATCCTTATATTTTCCTTCCCTTTTCCACACTTTGGACAAACCGCTCTTACACGGTAAAAATCATTGGTTGCCGCCAAAATCAACCAATAAAATCACCGCATTATGACGCCAAAATAAGCAAGTGACGCTTTTCAAAAAGCTTCAAAAAAGTAATTAGTGAGACGCCCGAGGCCGCGGGGAATGTACGTCCTCGCACACCGCACCCGCTCCCGCTCTAAGTTTTATTACTAAGACTTATCGCGAGTGACTCTCTCCACCTCAAAGTGAGACGCCGGAGGCCGCGGAGAAAGTACCTACTCGCACACCGCTCCCGCTAAAACCCGCGCTAACGTGCTATAAAGACATTGGCCAGTTATTACTAAGACTTATCGCGAGTGACTCTTTCTCCACCTCAAAGTGAGACGCCCGAGCCCGCGGAGAAAGTACGTCCTCGCACACCGCACCCGCTCCCGCTCTAAGTGCTATTACTAAGACTTATCGCGAGTGGCTCTTTCTCCACCTCAAAGTGAGACGCCCGAGCCCGCGGAGAAAGGACCTACTCGCTCACCGCTCCCGCCGAATCCCGCGCTAACGTTCTACAAAGGCGTCCACCAAGTGTTATTACTAAGACTTATCGCGAGTGACTCTTTCTCCACCTCAAAGTGAGACGCCCGAGCCCGCGGAGAAAGTACGTCCTCGCACACCGCACCCGCTCCCGCTCTAAGTGCTATTACTAAGACTTATCGCGAGTGGCTCTTTCTCCACCTCAAAGTGAGACGCCCGAGCCCGCGGAGAAAGGACCTACTCGCTCACCGCTCCCGCCGAATCCCGCGCTAACGTTCTACAAAGGCGTCCACCAAGTGTTATTACTAAGACTTATCGCGAGTGACTCTTTCTCCACCTCAAGAACAAAGCCCGCGTCCGTGGAATAAGGACGAACCCGCTCCCGCTCAAACCCGCGCTAGTGTTCTACAAAGACGTTAGCCAACTGTCAATACGAAGACTGTTCCGCGAGTGAATCTCTATCTCTCTATATCTCTCTCCGCTATACATGCGCGAGCGCGTAGCGATTTGTGTCCGTGCGACCGCTGAGGAGCTTGGAGCTGACGAGGAGCCGACGCCTGTGCAGCCTCGCTGCGGTGACTAGTCGTGTGAGAGGCAGGTACAGTCCAGAAGACTCAAGCTTTATACTGAAAGGACGAGTTCGTTTAAAATTCATTACCTGAACTCGATCGCCGAGCGTGCGCGGAGCGCGAGTTCTCTCGAGTCTCTTTGACTTCATTAAAAAACGGAGAGAGACATCTCGATAAAATTAACCAGTCACACAATAATTTTAAACATAAAATTAATTTAGAACGGAAGACTCAAGCTTTATACTGAAAGGACGAGTTCGTTTAAAATTCATTACCTGAACTCGATCGCCGAGCGTGCGCGGAGCGCGAGTTCTCTCGAGTCTCTTTGACTTCATTAAAAAACGGAGAGAGACATCTCGATAAAATTAACCAGTCACACAATAATTTTAAACATAAAATTAATTTAGAACGGAAGACTCAAGCTTTATACTGAAAGGACGAGTTCGTTTAAAATTCATTACCTGAACTCGATCGCCGAGCGTGCGCGGAGCGCGAGTTCTCTCGAGTCTCTTTGACTTCATTAAAAAACGGAGAGAGACATCTCGATAAAATTAACCAGTCACACAATAATTTTAAACATAAAATTAATTTAGAACGGAAGACTCAAGCTTTATACTGAAAGGACGAGTTCGTTTAAAATTCATTACCTGAACTCGATCGCCGAGCGTGCGCGGAGCGCGAGTTCTCTCGAGTCTCTTTGACTTCATTAAAAAACGGAGAGAGACATCTCGATAAAATTAACCAGTCACACAATAATTTTAAACATAAAATTAATTTAGAACGGAAGACTCAAGCTTTATACTGAAAGGACGAGTTCGTTTAAAATTCATTACCTGAACTCGATCGCCGAGCGTGCGCGGAGCGCGAGTTCTCTCGAGTCTCTTTGACTTCATTAAAAAACGGAGAGAGACATCTCGATAAAATTAACCAGTCACACAATAATTTTAAACATAAAATTAATTTAGAACGGAAGACTCAAGCTTTATACTGAAAGGACGCGTTCGTTTAAAATTCATTACCTGAACTCGATCGCCGAGCGTGCGCGGAGCGCGAGTTCTCTCGAGTCTCTTTGACTTCATTAAAAAACGGAGAGAGACATCTCGATAAAATTAACCAGTCACACAATAATTTTAAACATAAAATTAATTTAGAACGGAAGACTCAAGCTTTATACTGAAAGGACGAGTTCGTTTAAAATTCATTACCTGAACTCGATCGCCGAGCGTGCGCGGAGCGCGAGTTCTCTCGAGTCTCTTTGACTTCATTAAAAAACGGAGAGAGACATCTCGATAAAATTAACCAGTCACACAATAATTTTAAACATAAAATTAATTTAGAACGGAAGACTCAAGCTTTATACTGAAAGGACGAGTTCGTTTAAAATTCATTACCTGAACTCGATCGCCGAGCGTGCGCGGAGCGCGAGTTCTCTCGAGTCTCTTTGACTTCATTAAAAAACGGAGAGAGACATCTCGATAAAATTAACCAGTCACACAATAATTTTAAACATAAAATTAATTTAGAACGGAAGACTCAAGCTTTATACTGAAAGGACGAGTTCGTTTAAAATTCATTACCTGAACTCGATCGCCGAGCGTGCGCGGAGCGCGAGTTCTCTCGAGTCTCTTTGACTTCATTAAAAAACGGAGAGAGACATCTCGATAAAATTAACCAGTCACACAATAATTTTAAACATAAAATTAATTTAGAACGGAAGACTCAAGCTTTATACTGAAAGGACGAGTTCGTTTAAAATTCATTACCTGAACTCGATCGCCGAGCGTGCGCGGAGCGCGAGTTCTCTCGAGTCTCTTTGACTTCATTAAAAAACGGAGAGAGACATCTCGATAAAATTAACCAGTCACACAATAATTTTAAACATAAAATTAATTTAGAACGGAAGACTCAAGCTTTATACTGAAAGGACGAGTTCGTTTAAAATTCATTACCTGAACTCGATCGCCGAGCGTGCGCGGAGCGCGAGTTCTCTCGAGTCTCTTTGACTTCATTAAAAAACATACGAACGACATGAAAAACGTGCTCTCTGCGTCGGACACAGGATCCCCGATCGCGGTCCGCTTGTCCGTCCGAGTGATGCGTACGACCGCTGCGAGCGCCGCTTCGCGTTCTCGCCGCCGTGTTGTGTGTTTGCGTATTCGATGTATTTCGACTGCGCTTGCTTTAAACACGAAAACGAGATGTGCGCGCGTTGTTGTTTGCTTGCGGGGTCTCTCGTACGTCTTCTCTCTGGGATGTGATAAAGTATTTTTATGGAGTTTTTGAGTTTTACTTCATAATCATGGATAAAATTTATGATTTATATATCAGCTGTGTTGAACATTTTGGTGTCACTGTTCGTCGCGTTCCTTGTCGAGATCATTTGTGAGAAGGAGGAAAATCTTTTTTATTATATAATAATATAAAAGGGTTGACCCTCGAACACAAATGCCGATATATAAAGGCGTCGACGTTTCGGTGTGCGCGAGATCTTTCGAATCGCGACCAAACTGATTGTGATGTTCATATAAAAAAAATAGAAAATTATTTTACTTCACACGGTTGACGTTTCAAGAACGTCAGCAAGTCAAAGTTGTTACATTACGAGTTCTGTAAGGACCGCGCGCGGCGCGCATGAACAGAGACGACAATTCCCGACTCGAATAAGCGTGTCGGGATGGGAACAGTCTATAAGAGTGTCCTCTAATAAAAATGAGGTAGCGCTCCGTCGTGAATTATAATATTGTTTCTCGATTTTAACTTTCGAACGTTTATCGCGATCTTTCGCGAAAAAGAAACACATTATAGATTTTTTAAATTAAAAAATCTCAATGTCGTTGACAAATACAAATATTTATATGAGCGGAACCGCCGTTTTAGCGTTCTCGTAACGTTTACGGCGGCACGTAGGGATCTGCGCCGTCGCCGCGCTTCGCGGCGTTTGGCGCGAGATTCGTATGTGTAAATTATATGAAGCTCCCTGGTTGATCCTGCCAGTAGTTATATGCTTGTCTCAAAGATTAAGCCATGCATGTCTCAGTGCAAGCCGTATTAAGGCGATACCGCGAATGGCTCAATATATCAGTTTTGGTTCCTTAGATCTTACTCAGTTACTTGGATAACTGTGGTAATTCTAGAGCTAATACATGCAATCAGAACTCTGACCAGTGATGGGAATGAGTGCTTTTATTAGATCAAAACCAATCGACGGAGGGCCTCGCGTCCGATGTCGTTAATTTTGATGAATCTGGATAACTTTTGCCGATCGCATGGTCCAGTACCGGCGACGCATCTTTCAAATGTCTGCCTTATCAACTTTCGATGGTAGTTTCTGCGACTACCATGGTTGTCACGGGTAACGGGGAATCAGGGTTCGATTCCGGAGAGGGAGCCTGAGAAACGGCTACCACATCCAAGGAAGGCAGCAGGCGCGCAAATTACCCACTCCCGGCACGGGGAGGTAGTGACGAAAAATAACGATACGGGACTCTAACGAGGCCTCGTAATCGGAATGAGTACACTTTAAATATTTTAACGAGGAACAATTGGAGGGCAAGTCTGGTGCCAGCAGCCGCGGTAATTCCAGCTCCAATAGCGTATACTAAAATTGTTGCGGTTAAAAAGCTCGTAGTTGCATTTGTGCGCCGCGCTGTCGGTGCAACGCATTAGCGGTGATACTGACACGTCTGCGGAGCATATCGTCGGTGAGCCGGCGGTAAAACGCCGGTTCAATATCAAAATCCTATCGCGATGCTCTTTATCGGGTGTCGAGGTGGGCCGACAATTTTACTTTGAACAAATTAGAGTGCTCAAAGCGGGCTCAAAATGCTGCTTGAATATTTCGTGCATGGAATAATAGAATATGATCTCGGTTCTATTTTGTTGGTTTTCAGAACTCCGAGGTAATGATTAATAGGGATAACTGGGGGCATTCGTATTGCGACGTTAGAGGTGAAATTCTTGGATCGTCGCAAGACGAACATCAGCGAAAGCATTTGCCAAAGGTGTTTTCATCAATCAAGAACGAAAGTTAGAGGTTCGAAGGCGATTAGATACCGCCCTAGTTCTAACCGTAAATATGTCATCTAGCGATCCGCCGACGTTACTACAATGGCTCGGCGGGCAGCTTCCGGGAAACCAAAGATTTTGGACTCCGGGGGGAGTATGGTTGCAAAGCTGAAACTTAAAGGAATTGACGGAAGGGCACCACCAGGAGTGGAGCCTGCGGCTTAATTTGACTCAACACGGGAAATCTCACCAGGCCCGGACACCGGAAGGATTGACAGATTAACAGCTCTTTCTTGATTCGGTGGGTGGTGGTGCATGGCCGTTCTTAGTTGGTGGAGCGATTTGTCTGGTTAATTCCGGTAACGAACGAGACTCTAGCCTGCTAAATAGGCGTCGTCATTTAGGTGTG